>PVHO010016004.1:0-53368 GCA_004024885.1 Saguinus imperator | reverse complement strand
ACACCACCATCCCTCCACCACCACCATCCCCACCACCATCCCCACCACCAGGCACAAACTTGCAGGCTCAGAGAGGTAGACTGTTGTTTTGAACAGCTTCCAGATACATTCCACAAATTTGAAGGAAGCAGTAACTAACAGCCTCCATTAATATCCCTGTGTGTGCACTCATAGACTGTGTCATTGTGTGTGGATGAACAGATGTTCATGTGAAGATATGAGCAAGCATGTACATGGAGATGGGACCTACGTGGAGAAATGAACATGCCTGTGCATGTGTAAAAGCGGGTGCACACATGTGCATGTGAACGTTTTTGTGCAGGTGAGCCTGTGCATATACACCCAAATGTGTGCATACATTGATGTGCATTACAGGTGTGTGCTTGTACCTGCTGGTGAATCTCTCTGCGCATGTGGGTGTATGTATCCTGGTGAGCTTCCTTCTGCCCAGCCCAGGGGTACTGGGGAAGGCCACGGCCAGTCTGCCTTCCACACCTCCCCACCCTCAACCTCCAGGGAAGTGAGGAAGGCTTCACACTGCCTCCTGCCTTTTGACAGAGATAAATGAAGCATTCCTGCGAGGTTGCCCGGCTGCAGCAGGAGCAGCTGTGAGTGGCAGGGGTTTGGCCCCAGGGTGGCCTGGCCCTTGGCCAACACCAGCCCTCAGCACACCCTGTCCCCCATTGAAGCAGTACCCAGGAGGAGGAGGACTCAGGACAGCTCAGCAAAGGGAAATGGCTCTGCCCTGGTCCCCAGGCCACAGGCTCCCTTTCTGGGCCTGCAAGTTTGTGCCTGGTGGAGGGATGGTGGTGGGGCCAGAGTGCCCAGGAGATGCCAGAGGGAATGTGCTCTTTCCTCTGGGGAGTGAACTTTGGTTGGACGAAGCAACAGGTTGATGCAGCAGGAGAATACATTTGTGTGAACCCACTTTAGACGGAACAAGGAAATACAGGTTTAAACTGCAGCAAGGAAGGTTTAGCTAGACTTAAGGAAAGAGTTCTTCAGTGGCAAAGGCCACAAAATCTGTGTCCACAAAGATCCAGACAAAAGGATTCATCTCTACCCATGGGGTGGGTGGAGGTGGTCGGAGGCAGGAGATTGGCCGGGATGACCTTTAGAAGTGCTCCCTCCCCAAATAGTCCTGGCTCTGTCTTGGGGGTCTCTGCAACTCTGAGGGGACCCGAAGGGGAGTCTGGTGGAGAGGACTGGCCAGGCATGCTTCTGGGCACTGCTCCCAAGCTCCTTCCCTTCTCTGCTTCCTCCAGAACCTTCTTATCCTCCATTTCCTGCTGCCCTCCTCTCACCTCCAAGTGGCTGCCCCAGCCGTGCCCCCAAAGTGGCTTCCTCACTCCCTCCCTGCTGCTCCAGAGTTTGGGAAAGAAGCCACAAATTCCCCCAGAGGACCACCCCCAAAGGTCCAGCCCCGTCCCACCCACGAGAGGTGCTTAGAGGTCCAAATCGGGTGCGGCTACAGGGAGGGAGGCAGGAGCCAGGGGCCTTGGTAGGTACCATCCCTCCACCAGGGTGGTCCCGAGGAGACAAGGCCAACTTCACAGAGAGGGTGTGCCCTGTGGGCAGAGTCACAGGAGCCCTGGGGCCTCCCTCTGTCTGGGGCCTCCCTCTTTGGAGGGTTTTGGGGCCTCTGCTTACCCTTCCTGGTGGCTTCCTCTTGCTCTCTAGGGAGTGGCCCATGGAGAGAACGTGCAGAGGTGCTTGGGGAGGATGTGGAGGGACAGCAGGTGCCCCCTGCACTCCTTGCTCCCTCCCTTCCTCCTCCAGGAGCCCCTGTGCCTTCCCTGGGAGGTCTGACCCAGGCGAGCCTAGGGACAAGGGGAGGAGGTCATTAATCATCATTATTTATTATTTCTTATGTAACGGGGTGTTATGAAACATGCAACCCTGTATCAGGCACAACTGGGAATATGGGAAAGACAGTCCCTACCAGTAAGAGCTTCCCAGGGGATGACCAGGTAGGCCCAGGAGCTACTGAGTGACCTGCAAACCAGCCTGGAACGTGGGGTACAGGCCAGGCTGGGCTCGGGCTGAAAGTGGGATGGTCCTGCTGCAGCTGAAGAAAAGGAAAACGAAGGAGAGGAGTGGGCAGTGGGAACCCCAAGGTGGGGAGGAGCTGGGTTTCCACCCCCACCCCCTGCACCTCGCCAGGCCAGGCCCAGACCAGCTCTGGCTCCGGGGTGGCCTGGGTCACAGCTGGAGTTGTCACAATATTGACCCAGGAGGAGATAACATCCAAAGGGCTTGGAGTCCCAGTCGGACAAGGAGGGGGATGTCGCCGGAAAAGATCCCTGGCCCCCAGGGGGATCAAACTAAATGGGGCTTTAATAGGTCTCTTCCAGCTCAGATTTCATGGGTAATTGGAAGCAGGTCTCCAGCCGGGCAGAGTGGGCGGCCCTAGTGGCCTGCTGGGCGGCCTCAGCAGCCAGGAGACAAGGAGGGCCCAGGCGGGGTGGAGGTGCTGCCCCCATGCCACCCCACTGTAGCCTAGTGTACCTCTGGCCTCACTGGGGCTTTTGGGCTCTGTTCTCTCAGTTCCAGAAGTGCTGCTGCTTTAACCCCTTCAGGGAAGCAGGTAGACAAGTGAGGAGACCTCAGTCAGCTCCAGGGAAAGAAAGCAGCCTGTCCCAGCCATAGACGCCCAGGCTCCTTCAGTCATTCAAATACACATTAGCATTTAAAGCTGGTAACAGCTCTGGAAAAGAAAATCTTTGCATTTTTTTTTAAATCGCAAAAGAGGTACATACTTGCTGAAACAAAAGTCAAGGCATATTAGTGAAAAGGAGATTTCTCTCCCCACCACACACCCATTACTCCTCTGCCCTGCTCTCACTATGCCAGACTCTAGGGGCAGCTTCTGACCGAAATTGATTGGCTTCTTCCAGAGCATCTCTAATGCCTTCTGAATTACATCCTGCTCTTTTAGCTCAGCAATACATCATTGATATCCTTCCAAAGCCAGTAACTAGGGTGTGGACATTCTCTACTCCCATTTTAAAGATGAGGAAACTGAAGCTCAGAGAGGTTTCACAGCTGCCCTGAGCTGCACAGCCAGGCCTCGTTCTCATCCTACCACAGCTTTCAGCCTCTTCTCTGGAGCGGGTGCATGTGACTGGCAGAGGGCTAGAAAACCCTTGGAGGAGGAGATTGGGATGGGGGAGAGAGGCTGGAGGATGCGAAGGAAGCGGCGGCAGGCCAGGGAGGGAGTGAGGTCTGCTTGGAATGCGGCAGTCGGTGCCTCTCCTCCCTGAAGGGCCCGGGTTTTCCTCGGGCAGTGGAGCCTGGGGCCCTGGGGGCCTAGGCTGGGCAGAGCTGGGCAGCTGGCAGTGGAGGGGTTTTCAAGGCAAACCTGGCAAGAAGGCAGGACAGGTTGCATTTCAGCCTGAACGTGCCTGAGATATGCACGTGTCCCCAGGCCTGGGGGGCATTTCTTGCCTGACACCACCAGTGGGGGCTGGCTCTGCCTCTGCCAACTGAGGCTGACAGCCGGATGCCTGCGCTCCCTCCAGGGCTGCTGCAGTCTCTAACGCCCTGGCCTCCAGCACAAACCGCAGCGAGGGGGATGCCCCTTATTCCAGCCACGGCCCAGAGCAGCCAAGAGCCAGCTCTTTCTTACTCACGGAGGGCCTGGGGCACTCCTGCAGGGAAGAGCCCGAGGGGACAAGCAGGTAGGAGGCCAGTGTGGCCTGGCCTCCGCCTGAAGTGTAAACAAGGCAAGCTCTGGAAAGGTCCTGACCCAGAGGCCTCCACACCACACACCTAGCCTTCCTCCTTCCTGCCCAGGACCTCCAAGGGAGGGACCCTGGAAAGCGAGAGGACGCAGAAGATGTATGGGGAAGGAAATATCCAGTGTCCCTCCTGGGCGGACAGAAGCACGCACCCCCAGGTGCATGCCTGCATGCACATGCTCATGCACACGGGCACATGCAGGGGTGAACTCAGGAGTGCAGCACAGCTGCCCAGCAGAGAGGGCTGAAGGGATGCTCTCAGAGAGGCAGGGCCAGGGACCTGGTGGTCTTTGGAGAGCTCTTCACTCCTGAGATTGTAGAAAAATGCACCCAGACCTTGGAGGGGGTCACACAGATTCTCCCACAAGGCACTTAGGCCAATCAGGGAAGAGGACATCGATCCATTCTGTTCGCCAATATCCTTAGGAAACCTATTCTGTGCCAGGCTCCATGTTGGGAGTACAGAGGTTACCTGCAAGGCATAACTAGTGCCAGGTACCAGTGGGAATGTGGGAAAGAGGGTCCCTTCCGGAAAAGCTCATCCTCCACGTGGGGCCGGCTGGGCAGTTGCGGAGGGATTGCAGAGTAGGCTTTGGCCAAGCTCAGTCCCAGATGAAGACCCTGCACCCCTATCCCAGCTTAGTGGCCAGCTTAAAAGGAGCCTGGAAAGGCTGATGTCTGCTCTCTGCCGGCAACCCACTCCCATCCCCACAGTCCTGGCCCTGCCTGGGGCCCCAGGAAGGAAATCACTAAGGAGGATTGAGTGTCAATTCACAACCTAATCCCATCAGTGCACACAGCTACAGCACTGGCGGCCCCCTCCCCTGCTCTGCAGACCCTGGCGGCTGCCGGCTGTCAGGCCCAGCCCCTGCCTGGCTGCCCCTGCCTGGCTGTGAGGCCAATTACTGCTGCCCTAATCACCACGGTGGCGGCGGCGGCGGCGCGGCGTTAACAACTGTCTGCTCATCAGTCTCCTTCCTGGGGCTTCGCGGAGGGGATGACCCCATGCAGCTCTCCTCGAAGGAGCCTGAAACTGGATCCCAACAACAGCCTGGTGGCCGCCGTCCAGGGAAACGCCTGGCTCCCTTCTGCTGCCTGCTGGTCTCCTGTGTGTTTGCCCAGCTCCTCCTGTCCTGCGGCTGAGAGCCCACGAGGACAGGCCCAGGGGCCCCGAATCCCCTGAGCGAGCACTAACGCCATGGTTCCCTCCGGCCAGCACTGCCAACAACTGAGCCCGGGAAGGCCGACGGTCCCTGGCAGCCAGAGCAAATTGGGTGCCCGGATGTTGAGGTCTGGCTGGCATTTCCTGTGTTGGCTTTGGCTGGTGAGGCCAGGCCAGTGGGCTGCCCTCTTGACCTGAGCCGAGTCAGGCAGGCACGTCCCAGATCCTTGAGCCCACTGACTTCTGCCCTGCGCCCCACAGGGAGTCTTGTTCTGGAAAAAAGATCTCCCTCCTGGCTTGAGTTCATGCTGAGCAGCCTTCCCTGCCTTGTAGGGTGCTCTGACAGCCCGAGGCCTGGCCAGCCCCCAACCTGGCTGCCTCCGTGCCTGCTCCTAGGGCTCAGGCAGATCTCTAGGGTTCTGGATGTGGTGAGGTCCCTCTGCATGTGGCCCTCAAGGATGTGGTCGGAGTCAGGGTTCTGAGCTCCTCTAATCTGCTCCCATCTGTATGTGGAATAATTTCCCAGCCCAAGACCTGAACCCCTAGGAGCTGTCAGCCCGAGGTTCCAGTTTGGGAGCCTGCAGGAGCTCTTATTCCCCACCCCTAAAGGGCCAGCTTCACCTGGAGGCTTCAGCAATGCTGGCTCCACTTCCTCAGCTGTGTCAGCTGTGTGTGTTTTTTTTTTTTGGCACTGGGTCTTTGGGACATCAGATTGTCCAAAACAAGACAACTTCATGATACTTATTTTTCCAAAGAGCACCATCTGTACACAATTAGGCTTTCTGTGTGCAGCATGGAGCCCGCTGCCCCTGCCCTCGTTGCCCTATTCCTGCCCTAGCCAGGTCCCTCTGGGGTATGGAGTGCTCCTTATTCCCTGTGGCCAGAGGTCTCTAGCCTAAACCTCAGCAAGGCACTGGCCTGCAGTGCTTCCTTTTCTTCTCCCAGACTTGGGATGCCAGAAGAGCCCCTGGGAGAAGCAGCAGGACATGGGAACCACCTAGAGCATGAGCTCTGGAGTTAGAGAGACCTGATGATAAACCCCAGCTCTACTACACACCAGCTGTGTGCTTTAAACATGGTGCCAAACAATACCCGATCACCTGGTCAGCAAAATGGAGACAATCAAGGTAACTGCAGCGGGCCTGGCCTATAGGAAACCAACAGCTGTCATTTACCTAGCTACTCCTCTGTGGGGGGCTGGCTGGGCAGCCACTAAGGAATCTGCAGAGTAGACCTAGGCCAGCCTTAGGCCACACTTGGGAGAGAGATGCTGTACCCCCACACCATTAGTTGCTTCCTTGCCCAGGCTGGCTCTTGCCTGAGCCACTCAGCTCTAAGTCATCAAGGATTTAAGACAGGGAGCTGCAGGGGGCACTGGGAGGAGATGGTTGGGTTGGTGAACCCCTGCCTGTTTTTCTGAGCACCCTGGGTCCTCAATGCCAGGCCCATGGGTGCTCAGAAATTTGCTGAATGTGTGGTGAACAGAAGAAAAGGCTCTGGGTTTCCTATGCTGCTCATGGAGGAGGAATGGGCATGATTTTTCCGGAAAGTTTTAGGGGATAGTTATCAAGAGACTGAGGAGTGTTTATCACTTTGATGAGCAATTCCACTCCTGGGATTCTCCCTTGGAAAATCACCTGAGATGCTGGAAGTTAGGCAGGACCACAGAGGATCCCCCAAAAATTTCTACCAAAATGTTTTTCTCTCAGTCACTTATAATAACAAATAAACCAAGCAAAGAGAGTTTCTCAGTATTTAAGAATAGGAGACTGGTGAAATACATTCTGCTATTCCATCTACAAGCAATGAAAGGGTAGCACTAAAAATCATGTTTAGGGCCTGATGTAGTGGCTCACACTTGTAATCCTAGAACTTTGGGAGGTTAAAGAGGGTAGATCACTTAAGTCCAGGAGTTTGAGACCAGCCTGAGCAACGTGGCAAAACCCCATCTCTACAAAAAATAATAAAAAAAATCTGGGTGTGGTGGCATGCACCTGTAGTCTCAGCTACCTGGGAGGCTAAGGTGGGAGGTCTGAACCTGAACCTGGGAGGTCAAGGTTGCAGTAAGCTGTGATTCTGCCACAATCATCCCAGCTTGGATGACAGAGTGATAGCCTGTCTTAAAGAAAAAAAAAACATGTTTAGAAAAAAATTTTAATGACATGGCAACATCTGAGTAAAAAAAAAATCAGGATATTTAACACCTGACAAGTATAATCTTGATCATGTTGGAAAAACAGGTTATGAATGGATCAACAAAATGTGACACACAATGGAATATTACTCAGCCTTTAAAAGGAAGGAAATTCCGACACATGGTCCAACATGTGTCACCTTGAAACTGATATGCTCAGTGAAAGAAGCCAAACAGAAAAGGACAAATCCTGTATGATTCCGCTTATGTTAGGTGCCTAGAGTTGCCAAAGAGAGACAGAAAGTAGAATGGAGGTTGCCAGGGACTGGGGGGAGGTGGGAATGGGGAGTTGGTATTTCACAGGTACAGAGTTTGGGAAGAGCTGGCTGGTGCTGACGGCTGTAAAACAGTATGAAAGTACGAATGCCACTGTACACATAATGATGGTTAAAACGGTAAGTTTTAGGGCTGGGTGTGGTGGCTCATGCCTATAACCCCAGCACTTTGGGAGTCTGAGGTGCGCAGATCACAAGGTCAGGAATTTGAGACCAGCCTGGCCAATATGGTGAAATCCCACCTCTATTAAAAATACAAAAAAAATTAGCTGGGCACGGTGGCTTGCGCCTGTAATCCCAGCTACTCAGGAAGCTGAGGCAGGAGAATTGCTTGAACCTGGGAGGAGGCAGAGATTGCAGTGAGCCGAAATCGTGCTCAAAAAAAAAAAAAAGTAAATTTTATACTATGTCTATTGTACCACCATTTTAAAAATAACTTATAGGGAAATATGTCAAAATGTTCATAATGAATATTTTTGAGTGAGGGGCCTAGGAGTGACCTCGGTTTTATTCTTTTTAGTTCCTAGCATTTCCCCCCTAGTAAATGAGATATTTTGTTGCGTTTGTTGTTGGTTTTAAGGAAGCTTTCTCCAGCGTCTCCCAGATGTGTGCGGGGGCTGGGCAAGCGGGAAGAGGCTTTGTCCAGCTGCAGTTACAAAGGAGGGAGGCCACAGTCTGCTGAAGGGGGCGGCTCAGACAAGGCTTGGGGCTCCCAGGCTCCCCTTAACTCTCTTGGCCCTACAGCCTGGCCTCTTTCTCGGCCTGACCTCGACACTCACCAGGCGCCTCTCTCCCCAGCAACAGCTCCATCACTAGCCTGACGGAGCTGCCCCGGCCCTAGTGGGAATGTGGGCTCGGGGCTTTCTCAGACGGTCAGTGCGCGAGACGCCTTCCCGCTGCTGCTCCGCCCCATCCCAGCTGCAAAAACAACAACCCATACCCAGAGCCCTGTTATTGCAGCCCAGAGTGGAGCCTCAGTGGACAGCGGAAGGAGTGGGGATGGGGCCGGCCAGCCCTAAACGGGCCTGGGGCAGGGGCTCCCTGGGGAGGGCTAGAGTCCCCTCCTTCTCTTTCTGGGGAAGCCTGGCTCTGAGGCGTGTGGGGGAGGGGGCATGCAGGGGCCTGTGGTACTCGGGGATGAGAGTCAACTCTGCCAGTGGCTTCCCTGTCCCCCTGGGGACTGTGGGAGGTGGGGGCAAGCGGGGGGGAGGAAGTAAAGCCACTTGGGAACCCGCTGAGCCAAGCCGTGGGCAGGAGGCGGCACCAGCGTGGCTCCAGGCCGGGCCAGGGCCAAGGCTTTCCCACGGAGTGCGACTGGCCACCGGGCTCTGCGGAGCCGTCCACCCCAGTCTGGGGCCTATGAGCCTTGGGAAGTTTCTGCGCTCTCTTTCCTTAGGGGACGCTCTCTTCCCTTAGGGGACGGGGACTGGCGTCCTGTGCACAGAACCCAGCAGGACTCTTCCTCTGCATTCCCCGGTGCCCTCAGGTGTGTGCCAGGCATCTTATTGAGGCTGAGGTTCGGCTCTCAGAAGCCTGATGCCCAGCCTTCTTGGTACCCATGCCAGTTTCACCTGTCAGCTCCATACTCAGCGGACAAGGAGAGGAATGCAGAGCTTCTATCATTAGAGTCCTGAAGCCTTCAGAGGCTGGTGGGAGCCTGGCCCCTGTCTGACCCCTCAAGGCCATTCCTCCCATTCTAATAAGAAGGGTGTGGCTATGGTGGAATTAGAGGAGACAGACACCCTGGGTTAGACCCTACACTTGGTCCCCACCAGCTGTGTGGGCATGTCACACAACCCGAGCTTCAAATTCATCTGCTGTAAAAGGAAGATGTTAGCATTACCTACAGAGCCCTGGGAGCCTTCGAGGAGATTATATAAAGTCTCTGGCACGATGCAGGTGCTTCATCAGTGCAGGCCACGCGATTCTTCTTCCTCAAGATGAAGAAGGGAAATTAGCTGAGATTGTAAAGAATTTTCTGGCCGCTGTTGTCCCCACCCCAACATTCTGTGCAATGGAGACAGCAGCTTGAGAAGTTTTGCCTTCTCCCCTGAAAACCCTGCTCAGTAACCAATTAATCAGACTACCCTCTGATGTTAGACAATGACTGTCTGTCAGAATATTCCTGGCCACGGGCATCAAACCAGGGACAGAAACTATTCCTGGGACAGGTGGAGGGAGGGAGGGAGGGCCTCTGGGGGCCTCCACCTGCAGGTTAGTCACCGAGGGCCACATCTGCTCCAAGAGTGGCAGGAAGCTGCTGGGACCCAGGACACAGGCATCCAAACTGGGCTGCAACTCCAGGCAAGGAGTCCTTGAAAGAGACGTTCTCAGCTAGTTACTGATCAGTAGTAGGTTGGGTGCCATGGTTCAGCCTGTAATCCCAGCACTTTGGGAGGCCAAGTCCAGTGGATCGCCTGAGGCCAGGAGTTCAAGATGAGCCTGGTCAACATGATGAAACCCCATCTCTACTAAAAATACAAAACTTAGCCAGGCGTGGTGTCACATGCGTGTAGTCCCAGCTACTCAGGAGGCTAAGGCAGGAGAGTCATTTGAACCCAGGAGGCAGAAGTTGCAGGGAGACGAGATTGCGCCACTGCACTCCAGCCTGGATGACAGAATGAGACTCTGTTTTTTTTTTTTAAAAAAAGGTCAGTAGCATCAGATGTCTCTAAATCTTTAAGCTTTACCATTTATCAGAGGTCACTGTTATTAGCATCTTCACTGACAGACAAGATCAGTGGAGATGGGGCTTGTGAGGGGCAAACTCTAGGAGATGTGTGTGACTTCCAAACTCCAGCTTTTAAATGATTGAACATTCAGTGACTAAGAGAATAACTGGCCACTGGGCCTTGATTTTTACTTTTTTTTTTTCAGAATCACAGACTATGTTGTTTTGTGTACCTAATGTTTGGACATTCTCACTTAGCAGAATGGACCTATCAGTTGTAGAATAACTATCTGCTGACCAGAGCCACCCCATCTCACAGGGCTGTTGTAGACACCAAAAGAGATAAGGAAAATGAAAGTCTCTAACCAAAAGGCAAAAATCCTCTAAAGTGTAAGGGATGATACTGTTTATTAGTATTGCATTTCTCCTTGCACAGGGCCTGTTTTCCAGTATGCAAGGTTAGTGCTTAGTATAAAGGTACATAATAAGTATTTGTTACACATTAAATATGTTGATCTATGAAGAGCAACAGTTAATACACAATACTACTAACAATAGCGTAGGATCATTTATTTTCTAATCACATACCCTGGTACCACTACCTGTGTCTGTCATTAGACTTTCTCTTCAAATTCCTAGCAATTGGCCTCATGCCTATAATCTTAGCACTTTGGGAGGCCAAGGTGAGCGAATCACCTGAAGTCAGGAGTTTGAGACTAGCCTGGCCAACATGGTGAAACCCCATCTCTACTAAAAATACAAAAATCAGCTGGGCGTGGTGGCGCATGCCTGTAATCGCAGCTAGTTGAGGGGCTGAGGCAAGAGACTCACTTGAACCCAGGAGTCGGTGGTTGCAGTGAGCTGAGATTGCATCACTTTACTCCAGTCTGGGTGACAAAAGCGAGACTCCTTCTCAAAAAGAAACCCCACAAAAAACAAACAATTCCTAGCAATTGACCATGATCAAGTGTCAGGGAAGCTCAAGAGCAGAGCCCGATGCTACAAAATATAAATCCATATTTACAGCAAGATTAGCTTCTTGTTTAGCAAGAAACAATCAAATAATGAACTCCTCCCTTAACTGAAAATAGGCTTGGGCTCCTGGGAGGACACAAGCAGCTTAGTTAAGGCTCTAGCAACTCAAAAAGTTAAGCCAAAGGCTCTCCCTTCAGGCATGGCTAGATCTAAGGGCCCACATCAGCTCATCTCAAATCATCAGCTCATTTGTTCTTTCTCTCTCTGTCTAGGACTGGGCTATACTTGCTTCTTCTGGAGCAGTTGGCTGACTTTCTCCTACACTAGACAAGCTCACCCCACGAGGCAGGAAAGGTAGCCATTGTTAGTCCAAAGCCAACCTCTTTACAGCAGATGAGGACAGAAACCTGCTTTCTTCCCAGGTCCATACAGTGAATCACAGGGAAGGACTGACTGGCTTTGCATGACCAATCAGTGTGGAAGTTGGATGATGGACCAGATCCAGGTGTGGTGGGCCAGGCCTGTGGTTAGAGGCCACTTGGGGCACGAGGAGGTGCTGGGATTCACAGTTCCACCCAAATCACATGAGATGAGGAAGGGCAGTTCCCAACGGAAAGCTTGTGCAGGGTAGACAAAAACAACAGGTGTCTACTACAATAGCACTTGTTCTCAGGTTGCACAGAGACATGACTTATCCACCAAAACAATCAGAGAAGGATAAAAACAGTAGCGCATTCACATGCCCAAGTGCTGAGTCAAAACCCTTCAGGAAAAGGAAGTGATCCTATGGCCTAAAGGAGATTCTTTAGAACAGGAGGATAAAGTCACAAACATTTTAGTAAGCCTCCCTGGCCCCAGTTGAGAATTATCATCATAATCACTGTATTCTCCAAATTAAGTCCAGGAAACCGTTATTTGATAATTATGCAATCAGCCATCGTGTTTGGAATTGGGACATTTCTGGAAAATCTGATCAACATAATCATATTTCTGGCTGAAAGAAAGGGACTGATAGATTTCTTATGTTTCTTTTTTTTTTTTTTGAGACGGAGTTTCACTCTTGTTACCCAGGCTGGAGTGCAATGGCGCAATCTCAGCTCAACGCAACCTCCGCCTCCTGGGATGAGGCAATTCACCTGCCTCAGCCTCCTGAGTAGCTGAGATTACAGGCACGCGCCACCATGCCCAGCTGATTTTTTGTATTTTTAGTAGAGATGGGGTTTCACCATGTTGACCAGGATGGTAGATTTCTTATGTTTCTTAAAAATAACTTTTCTCATTATGAATGGCATATGTTGATTGTAGAAATTTTGGAAAATACAGAACAGTACACAAATAAAAATAAAAATCATTCTTGCATTTTATTAGGGTTGGGTGTGACTGAAAGTGATGGAAACTCCAAGATAACGGTGGAAGTTAAACAAGACCAAAGTTTATTTAGCTCTCAGCTGTATGAAGCCCAAATGTAAATATCCCAGGCTGGTATGAGAGCTCCACTCCTCAGAGACCTAAAGTGTCCAGGCTCCTTCTAGCTCACTCCTTTCTCATCCCTACAGTATGACCTATATCCTCATCACCTAAGCCGGCAGAGCAGAAATGCAGTAAGAAAGAGAAAGGGATAAAGAGGCCAAGGACCCATCCTAGCTATCTCCTAGGGAAGGTTCTCAGAAGCAGCAACAAAATATTTATACTTCCATACCTTCCCATTGGTAAGAACATAGTCACGTGACCACATCTACCTGTGAAGGAGACTGGGAAATATAGTCTTTATTCTGGGTGGCTACTTGCCCAGCAAAAGCTCTATTACTTACTGTAGGAGGGGAGAGTAGCTTTGGGAGCAGTTGTCTCTGATAAACCTGTAATCGTACTATCCAGAGAGGTCACTGTTAATATCATGGTATATGTCATTACACACACACACACACGTGCAGACACACACACCCATATACATATATATGTATGTATAAGAATATGTGTAGTGTGTATATTTATATATATAATAATATATACAAGTAATATATTATTAGAATGAAATTGAGGTCCCATCAAATATACTCTTTTTATATCCTGCTTTAGAAAATTTAGACTTTAAACAGTCTTTTTCATTATCTATTTTAGCATTGTGTCATTTAACAATTATAGCTATAGTTATTTAAAAATTTGCTTGGCACAGTGGCTCATGTTTATAATCCCAGTGCCTTGGGAGGCTAAGATGGGAAGATCACTTGAGCCCAGGAGATCAAGATCAGTCTGGGAAACATAGCAAGATCCTATCTGTAAAAAAAAAAAAAAAAAAAAAAAAAAAAAAGAAAAATTAGCCAGAAGTGGTGGCCCACACCTGTTGCTGCAGTCCTCACTACTTGGGAGGCTGAGGTGGGAGGATCAGTTTGAGGCTACAGTAAGCTATGATTGGACCCCTGCACTCCAGCCTGGGGGACAGAGAACCCTGTCTCTTAAAAAAAATGACCAGCCCCCAAATGTAATGCTTTATAGTTTTATTTTAAATAGATGTTTTTATTTCATAAATCCTCGTTTTATTTTAACTATTTTTTTTTTTTTTTTTTTTGAGACGGAGTTTCGCTCTTGTTACCCAGGCTGGAGTGCAATGGCGCGATCTTGGCTCACTGCCTGCTGGGTTCAGGCAATTCTCCTGCCTCAGCCTCCTGAGGCACACGCTACCATGCCCAGCTAATTTTTTGTATTTTTAGTAGAGACGGGGTTTCACCATGTTGACCAGGATGGTCTTGATCTTTTGACCTCGTAATCCACCCGCCTCAGCCTCCCAAAGTGCTGGGATTACAGGCTTGAGCCACCGCACCCGGCCAACTATTTTGTAATAATTGTAGATTCACAGGAGGTTGCAAAGAAATGTACACCCTTCTCTCTCTTGATCCTTCCCCAGACTACTACGATGCTAACATTTTATACAACCATGATACAATGTCAAAACCAAGAAAAGGGCATTGGTACAATCCATAGAGTTTATTCAGATTTCACCAGTCATACGTGCATTCCGTGTGTGTGTGTGTGTGTGTGTGTGTGTGTGTGTCTATGCACAGTTTTATCACAGGTAGCCTTGCATAACCACCACCAAAATCAAGAAACCCAACTGAACTATTAATATCACAAGACTCCTAGTGTTACACCTTTGTAGACACATACCCCACCCATCTGGAACTCCTGGAAATCACTAATCTATTCTGTATTTCTATAATTATTTCATGATTATTACATAAGTTATGCAGTATGTATACTTTTTTTTTTCTGAGACAGGGTCTCACTCAGCTGTTCAGGCTGGAGTGCAGTGGCACAATCTCAGCTCACTGTAACTTCTGCCTCCCGGGTTCAAGTCATCTTGTGCCTCACCCTCCTGACTAGCTGGGATTACAGGCACATGCCACCACGCCTGGCTAATATTTTTGTATGTGTATTTTTAGTAGAAACAGGGTTTCATCATATTGCCCAGGCTGGTCTTGAACTCCTGGGCTCAAGTGATCCGCCTGCCTCAACATCCCAAAGTGCTGTGATTACAAGCGCGAGCCACCACACCCGGCCTATACTTTTGAGATGGGTTTTTTCACTCAGTACAATTTCCTTGAGGTTAGTCTAAGTTGTTGCATGTATCAACATTTCACTCCTTTCTATTGCCAAGCTGTATTCCATGGTATGGATGGACATAGTTTGTGTAAACATTCACCAGTTGGAAGACATTGGGTAGTTTCCAGTTTTTGGCTATTATGAATAAAGCTGCCATGAATGTCCATGTACAAGTTCCTATGTGGATGTTCTTCATTTCTCTGGGATAAATGACCAAAAATGCAATTGCTGGCTTGTATTACAAGTTCATTTTTAGTTTTCAAAGGAACTACCCAACAATTTTCAAGAGTGATTGTGTGCAATCCGCCTTTTAAACCTGACAATATGTTATCAACAGTTCTCCTTTGCTAAGCATTTACCATATCAAAATCCCCAAAACCGATATTCCATTGTATGACTGTACTATAACATTCTTTGGTTTGCTTATGTTGAAAATAATTATAACAAATACACAATCATAATTTCCATTTCAGTTTTGAAGAATCACAAAAACACACGGAAACTATAAACACCTGAGGTACTTTTCAGCTTTCCAGTCTCAAAAACAAGAATTACCTTCAACAGAAAGTAGCTCAGCCAGGCACAGTGGCTCACACCTGTAATCCCAGCACTTTGGGAGGCCAAGGCGGGTGGATCATGCGGTCAGACGTCCAAGACCAGCCTGGCCAACATGGTGAAACCCCATCTACACTAAAAATACAAAAAAAGAAAGAAAGAAAAAATCCCGGGCATGGTGGCACATGTCTGTAATCCCAGCTACTCAGGAGTCTGAGGAAGGAGAATTGCTTGAACCTGGGAGGCAGAGGTTGCCATGAGCCGAGATAATGCCACTGCATTCCAGCCTGGGCAAGAGTGAGCTCCGTCTCAAAAAAAAAAAAGTAGCTCATCTTCCAAGTTTAACACACGAGGAGAATAAAGCTGGTATCATTTCAGCTTCAAATTTTAATAAGATTACTTTATATCAAGGTAATATAGATCGCAAGCATGGTAATCGCAAGCCAGGTTTAAAGTACTTTTTGGACTATAATGTTCTAGACCAATCTCCTAGTTTTTAATTTTTAGGTTTCTGATTTTTGTGTTAGAAATAATAAAGTGGGGGCCCAAAGTGGCTCCGGCCGGATGTCGTGGCGCTTGCGAAGGCGAGGCCAAGAGTTCAAGGCCAACCAACCTCAGCAACCTTACAAGCTCTCATTGATTGGCAAAAAAAAAAAAATAAATAATAATAATAAAGTGAAAAATATTATTGTGAGCCAGGTGCGGTGGCTCACGTCTGTAATCCCAGCACTTTAGGATGCCGAGGCAGGTGGATCATTTGAGGTCAGGAGTTCAAGACCAGTCTGGCCAACATGGTGAAACCCTATCACTACTAAAAATACAAAAATTAGCCAGGGGTGGTGACACAGGCCTGTAATCTCAGCTAGTCAGGAGGCTGAGGCAGGAGAATTACTCGAACCCAGCAGGTGGAGGTTGCAGTGAGCCAAGATCACACCATTGCACTCCAGCCTGGGCAACAGAGTGAGACTCTGTCTCAAAAAAAAAAAAAGAAAAAGAAAAAGAAAAATATTATTGTGGATAACTGTATGCCTATTTCTGATTATTTCCTTAGAATGCATTCTAAACATGGATATGCTGGCTCAAAGGGTATAAACGAACATTTTTAAATGTTTTGCTGTTTCCCCAACTAAAATAGCTACTAAAAGGTGCTAATAAAAGGTGCTTTAATTTGCACTCTCACAGGAATATATGAGAATTGGGACAAAATTTCTAAAAATACTAATACAG
Organism: Saguinus imperator; assembly: GCA_004024885.1. Taxonomy (NCBI): domain Eukaryota; kingdom Metazoa; phylum Chordata; class Mammalia; order Primates; family Cebidae; genus Saguinus; species Saguinus imperator. The sequence continues at coordinate 36,972 of PVHO010016004.1, read as the reverse complement.
CAACAAAAATGGCAGTCAAATGGTTGCTATCCAAAATACAGTATATAAATAGATGTTACAAATCAACTAAAAACAGGTAAACACCTAACATCAAGTTGCTTTGGGCTGCAAGTGATCGAGAACTCCATTCAAAATTACATAAACAATAGAGAAATGTATCATTTTATATAATACATCTAAAGGCAGGGAAACTTCTGGATATGTTGATTTCATACAATTTTAATAAAAGATACCACAGCCCATAGACTAACAGTGCAGGCTCTGAAGCTAGACTGTTGTGTTTGCATTCCAGTTCTTCCACTTGCTAGGTGTGTAATATTGAGCAAGTTATCCTATTTTTGCCTCAAGTTTCCCTTTTGAAAATGGTTACATTAATAGCACCTATCTCAAGGTTGTTGTAAGAATGAAAAGAGTTAATATATATATAATACCCACTAAGTGTTGATATTGTCAAGAGCCTAGGTCCTTTCTGTTTTTCTTTTCTTCCTTTTTTTGTAAGGGGGAAAGCGGGTCTCACCGTGTTGCCCAGGCTGGTCTCAAATTCCTAGCCTCAAGTGATCCTCCCACCTCAGCCTCCCAAAGTGCTGAGATTACATGTGTGAGCCACCACACCCAGCTTCTTTCTGTTTTTCTGTTCTCCCTTCCTCAGCATGTTAACTTTATTCCCAAGTCTTGAGACCTCAGGTCACAAGATAGCTGCAGTATGTCCAGGCATCATATTCAAAATTCTCTTCTTAGAGAATTTCTTAGCCATTCTCTTCTTAGCCATAGAAGAGACTAAGTAATCTTTTCTACTTCCTTAACAGCAGGGAACCCTTTCCAGGAAATCCCAAACAGACCTCTTTCATATCCTGCTGGCTAGAAAATAAGTTACCCTACACCAATTTGTAAAAACAGGAGAATGGAATTAGCATGATTGCTTTAGACCAATTTGGATTTACCCATTAGTTACAGTCACTTTATCTATAGACAGAAACCAAACAAAATCAGTTTTGTTAATAAGGAAGAAGAAAGAAATGAATATTGGGTGGATGACCAAAATACCTGCCACACATTGCATTAGAAAAAGGGGCAAACCATATGAGCAGAAATTCATGAGAAGAAATGCAAATGGTCAATAAATATATAAAAAATGTTCATCTTGACTAATAAGCAAATAATGAAAATTAAAAAGAGTTGTATTTTTACTTTCAAGTTGGCAATGATGAAAAAGAATGATAATTGCCAGGCACAGTGGCTCACATCTGTAATCCCAGCACTTTGGGAGGCCGAGGTGGGTGGATCATGAGGTCAGGACCAGCTTGGCTAACATGGTAAAATGCTGTCTCTACTAAAAATACAAAACAAAACAAAACAAACAAACAAAAAAAAAAACCAATAATCATCTACAACAGCAACAAACATAGAAGGTGGCTAGTAATAGGTCTTACATGAGATGTACAAAGCCTACATGGAGAAAATTATAAAATTGTACTGAAAGATGGTAAAATCCTAAATAAATGGAAATACATACCATGTTCATGGAAAGACTTGGTATCTTATTATCTTAAAGTTGTCAATTCTGTTAAAACTGATACATAAAGCAATTCCAATCACAATCTCAATAAAGTTTTTAATTTAAATATCTTTCAGCAATGTTGTTTTTAAAATATATATGGAAATGGCTGAGCCAGTGGCCATGCCTGTAATCCAAGTACTTTGGGAGGGTGAGGCAGGATCGCTTGAGGCCAGGAGTTCAAGACCAGCCTGGGAAACAGAGTGAAACAGAGTGAAACCCTGTCTCTACAAAAAGTAAAAAAAAATTAGCTGGGTATGGTGGCAAATCTAGAGTCCCAACTATGTGGGAGGCTGAGGCAGGAGGACTGCTTGATCCCACGAGGTCAAAGCTGCAGTGAGCCAAGATTGCACCACTGCATTCCAGCTTGAGCAACAGAATGAGACCCTGTCACTAGAAAATAAATTAAAATATTGGCTGGGCATGGTGGCTCACGCCCATACTCCCAGCACTTTGGGGGGCTGGGGTGAGTAGATCACACTGAGATTGTCCCATTGCACTCCAGCCTGGGTGACACAGTGAGACTCGATCTCAAATAAATAATAATAATAATAAATAGGCCAGGTGTGGTGGCTCACACCTGTAATTCCAGCACTTTGGGAGGCCAAGGTGGCCAGATCATGAGGTCAGGGGATTGAGATCATCCTGGCCAACATGGTGAAACCCCATCTCTACTAAAAATACAAAAATTAGCTGGGCACAATAGCATATTCCTGTAATCCCAGCTACTCCAGAGGCTGAGGCAGGAAAATTGCTTGAACCAGGAGCTGGAGGGTGCAGTGAGCCAAGATCACATCACTGCACTCCATCCTGGTGACAGAGAAAGACTCTGTCTCAATAAATAAACAAATAAATAAAATAAAATAAAATAAAATAAAATATATAATAAAAATGCAAAGGCCCAAAAGCTAGTTAAATAATTCTTAAAGAAAATAATGAAGCAAGAAAAAATTTCTTACCAGAGACCAAAACTTTTGTTCAACAAAACAATAGCTGCTGGGTGCAGTGGTTCATGTCTGTAATCTGTGCACTTTGGGAGGCCAAGGCAGGTGGATAACTTGAGCCCAGAAGTTCAAGACCAGCCTGAGCAACATGGTAAAACTGAATCTTTACAAAAAAATGCAAAAGGCTTGTGTCTGTAAATCCCAACTACTTGGGAGGCTGAGGTGTGGGGATCAATCACCTGAGCCTGGGAAGTCGAGGCTTCAGTGAGCCTCCTTTTTTAAAAAAAAAAATACAATAGTTAAGAGAAAATCATATTGATTCAGAAATAGGCAAATTCAGCGATGAAATCAAATAGCCCCAAAACAGACTGACACATTATAGAAATTTGACATATGGGGGCCCAAAGTGGCTCCGGCCGGATGTCGTGGCGCTTGCGAAGGCGAGGCCAAGAGTTCAAGGCCAACCAACCTCAAAAACCTTACAAGCTCTCACTGATTGGCAAAAAAAAAAAAAAAAAGAAATTTGACATATGAAAGTGGTGACATTAAAAATCACTGGAGAAAGAATGGAAAAATAAAATTATATTCAACTTCTCACCCTACATAAAATGTAATTCCAAATTATATGTAAAGATATATTTTTTAGTAATCAGAAGAAAATATAGGAGATTATATTTATAATTGTGGATTAGGGAATAATTTCTTCTATTTTGTTTTTTTTTTTTTCAGACAGGGACTCACTCTGCTGCCCAGGCTGGAGTACAGTTGTATGATCAAGGCTCACTGCAGCCTTGACCTCCCAGGCTCAAGAGGTCCTCCCACTTCAGCCTCCCAAGTAGCTGGGACCACAGGTGTGAGCCACCACTCCTAGCTAATTAAAAATTTTTTTTTTTTTTGTAGAGACAAGGTTTTGCTCTGCTACCCAGGCTAGTCTCAAGCTTCAGAGCTCAAGCGATCCTCCTGCCTTGGCCTCCTAAAGTACAAGGATTATAGGTGTGAGCCACTGCACCTGGATGGATTTTTTATTTTATTTTTATTTTTTTGAGTTGAGGTCTCACTCTGTCACTTAGACTGGAGTGCAGTGGTGCTATCACAGCTCACTTCAACTTCAAACTCCTAAGCTGAAGCAAATCTCTTACCTCAGCCTCCCAAGTAGCTGGCACTACAGGCACATGCTACCACACTTGGCTAATTTTTAAAATTTCTTGTAGAGATAGGGTCTTGCTATTTTTCCCAGACTGGTCTAGAACTCCTCACTTCAAGTGATCCTCCTACCTTGACCTACCAAATTGTTGGGATTATAGGTATGTAATCTCAACACCTGGCAAATCCACTGTGCTTGGCTGAATTTCTGAAATAAGATAAAAAAGGCATTAAGTATAAAAGACAAGGCTGATACCTTTGAACACATTAAAATCAAGAACTCTGTTCAAAGACATCTCAAAGTAAAGAAGACAAGCAATAATTGGGAGAAGATACTTATTTATACAATAAATAATTGAAAAAAGATTTTATCAAGAATATATAAAGAACTCCTACAAACCTATTTGGAAATATTTTTTAAGCTAAAAACAGTAGGTAAAAGGCACAAACAGACAATTCACAAAAAACTCATGGCCAATAAACATATGAAAAAAATATACAGTAATCAGGAAAATGCAAATTAAGACCATAATAAAATATCCTTTTATACCTAGCTGATTCCCAAATAAGAAGATATTTGATAATATCACATGTTGGTAAAAATGTGGATCAGCTGAAACTCTTTAAATATTGCTGGAGGGAGCATAAATTAAGTGAACCACTTTGTACAACTAGATCTATTTGTAAAGTTGAACATTCATATAGCCTATGATCCAGCTATTCCACTTATATAAGTGCCAAGACATACACAGCACTATTTATAGTTATATTCACCCACTCCCCCTAAAAAGATTGGAAACAACCCAAATGTCTGCTGAAAAAAAGAAATACATAAATTATACTATAGTCACATGAAATATTAGTACAAATATGAGAACTACAAATTCTCACCAGTACAAGTTCACCAGAGCAAATAAGAGAATCACAGGTACATGTAACAATATGGGTAAATTTTATGAATGTCATATTGAGCAGAAAAAAGTGAAATACACCACGTATTTCCTTAATTATAAAATAACACTGAACATAAATTTTATCATCTTTACCCTTTTTTTTTTTAGACGGAGTCTCGCTCTGTTGCCCAGGCTGGAGTGTAGTGGCACAATCTCGGCTCACTGCAACCTCTGCCTCCTGGGTTCAAGTGATTCTCCTGCCTCAGCCTCCTGAGTAGCTGGGACTACAGGCGTGTGCCACCATGCCCATCTAATTTTTGTATTTTTAGTAGAGACAGGTTTCACCATGCTGGCCAGGCTGGTCTCAAAATCCTGGCCTTGTGACCCACCCACCTTGGCCTCCCAAAATGCTAGGATTACAGGTGTAAGCCACCACACCTGGCCTTAACTCTTTTTAAGTGTACAGTTTAGTGAAAACTGGCATGAAGTACATTCACATTGTTGTGCAATATAAATGCACAACCATTATCCACCATCTAGCTCTAGAACTCGTTCAACTTGCAAAACTAAAACTCTGTAGCCATTAAACAGTAACTCTCTCCCTCCCCTCAGACCCTGGCAACCACAGTTCTACTTTCTTTTCTTTTTGTTTTCTGAGACAGGGTCTTGCCTGGAGCCCAAGCGGGGGTGCAGTGGCAGGATCATAGCTCACTGCAGGATCATACATAGCTCACTATAGCTTCGACCTCCCAGGCTCAAGAGATCCTCCCCCATCAGCCTCCCAAACTACTTGGGAGTACATGAATGCATCACCATGCCTGGTTATTTTTTAAATTTTTTGTATAGATGGGGTCTCGATGTTGTCAAGGCTCGTCTCACAACTCTTGGGCCCAAGCCATCCTCCCACGTTGGCCTCCCAAAGTGCTGGGATTCAGGTGTGAGCTACTGTGTCTGACCAATACAACTCTGCTTTCTATCTCTATTAATTTGAATATTTTAGTTTCAAAGTGAGGAACTGGTTCACATTCCTCAACCCGTTCATTTTGTTGCCATGCTTTATAACTTGCATACACACACATATACATTCTTCAGTATATATAAAGTAATATATACCTTTTTTTTTTTTAGACAAAGTCTTGCTCTGTCACCTAGGCTAGAGTGCAGTGGTGTGATCTCAGCTCACTGCAACCTCCACCTCCCAGGTTCAGGCGATTCTCCTGTGTTGGCCTCCCAAGTAGCTGGGACTATAGGCATGTGTCACCATGCCCAGCTAATTTCTGTACTAGTAGACACAGGGTTTTGTCATGTTGGCCAGGCTGGTCTCAAACTCTTGACCTTCAGGTGATCTGCCCCTCAGCCTCCCAAAGTGCTGGGATTACAGGTGGGAGCCACTATGCCTGGCCTATATACCTTATTTTTTAAAATGACTTGATATATATTTTAAAAAATGACAATATCCAAAATTGGCTATAATATGGTAAATGCTAACCAGCATGTAAATTGATACAATTTTAAAGACATTTAAAAATTAACACACAATTAGCCAGGCATGGTGGTGTGTGCCTCTAGTCCCAGCTACACAAGAGGCTGAGGTGAGAGGATTACTTGAGCCTGGGGTATGTTGAAGCTGCAGTAGGCAGTGAGAATACCACTGCACTCCGGCCTGGACAACAGAGTGAGACCCTGTCTCAAAATAAACAAACAAATAAATAAAAACTAACAGAAAAATTGACAAATAGTATATGGCTTTTTAGAGCAACTGTATTTTCAACTTCAATTTCTGATGTTCATTGCTAGTACACAGAAATATAATTTTTGTATCCCTGCTAAACTTATTAGTTCCAGGTGGTTTTGTTTTTGTTGCTGTTGACTCTGTTTTGTTTTTGTTGCTGTTGACTCTGGGATTTTCTGTGTAGACTATCATGTCTTCTGTGAACAGGGACAATTTCCTTCTTTCCATTCTGTTATGCTTTTTCTTTTTCTTGCCTTATTGCAAGGGTTAGGACTTCACATATGATGTTAAATAGAAGTGGTGAAAATAGACATCCTCGCCTGTGCTGATCTTAGGGAGAAAGCAATCTTTTACTATGAAATATTTTTAGGTGTAGGATTTTGTAGATACCCTTTATCAAGTTCAAGAAGTTGCTTTTTGTTCTAGTTTTCTGAGAGTTTTTATCATGAATATTCAGTTTCGTTAAATGCTTCTTCCTGCATCAATCGACACCAACATGTGGTTTTACTTCTTAGATTGTTAATATAGTATATTATATTGTTTTTTAGGTGTAGGATTTTGTAGATACCCTTTATCAAGTTCAAGAAGTTGCTTTTTGTTCTAGTTTTCTGAGAGTTTTTATCATGAATATTCAGTTTCGTTAAATGCTTCTTCCTGCATCAATCGACACCAACATGTGGTTTTACTTCTTAGATTGTTAATATAGTATATTATATTGTTTTTTAAGTGTTTAACCAGCTTTGCATTCCAGGTTTAGGTTTTACTTTGTAATTACATATTATTATTATTTTTATGTATTGCAGGATTTGATGTGTTAGTAATTTGTTGCAAACTTTTGCCTCTAAGTTCATGACAGATATTGATCTGTAATTTTCTATTCTTTGTACTGCCTTTGGCTAATTTTAGTATTGACATAATCTTTTTGGAGGGCAATTTGTCAATTGTAACAAAAATCTTTAAAATGTGCTTGCCTAAGGATTCCACTTTGAAGAACTTAACTTAAGGAAATAGAGATTTCTGTTACACACAGACTTTGGGTTCATATAGTCCTGGATTTAAGTATGAACTCATCCCTTTATTACCTGCTTAAATTCTGTGGGTCTGTTTTCCAATCTGTAAAATGGGGATAAGAGGACCTATTTCTTTTCTTTTCTTTTTTTTTTTTTTTTTGAGACAGAGTTTCGCTTTTGTTACCCAGGCTGGAGTGCAATGGCACGGATCTCGGCTCACCGCAACCTCCGCCTCCTGGGTTCAGGCAATTCTTCTGCCTCAGCCTCCTGAGTAGCTGGGATTACAGGCACGCGCCACCATGCCCAGCTAATTTTTTGTATCTTTAGTAGAGACGGGGTTTCACCATTTTGACCAGGATAGTCTCGATCTCTTGACCTCGTGATCCACCCACCTCGGCCTCCCAAAGTGCTGGGATTACAGGCTTAAGCCACCGCGCCCGGCCCAAGAGGACCTATTTCATACTTTATTAACTGAGACAATTCACACAGTGCCCAACATCCAGTAAACTTTAGGTGAATGGTAACCCCCGGTATTATGTTATACTCTCTGGCCTCTCTGTAGGAAGACAATTCTGTCCATATCGGAGGATGTCATCTTTGCTTCTGCATTGGCTCCCACTTTGAATCTCCTTAATGTAAGTAGTCTTCCTCATCTCTAATTCTGCCGTCTTCTATTAGACGTGTTAGGCCTTGAGAATACAAAGCAACAAAAGATATGGTCCTTGTTTTCAGAGAGGTGAACCTACTAGACACAGGCGCAAACGGTACCAAGCAATAGAACAAAAGTGAGGCGTCTGCCCAAGAGGCTACCGACCTTGGACACGCATTCAGAGCGTCAGTGTCAGGCCACCAGGCGGTCCCCGAGCTGGGAAGCCAGGAAGGAGTGCCGCAACTTCTTCAGTGTAGCCTTAAATCGTGGTCGGGGGTCGCCTAGAGACTTGTTGCTTCCATAGCAAAGGGAACAACCACCCTCTCTATAGGCCGGACGGGTTACTTCTGCTCACCTTCGGCTGAGCCAAGAAAGGCCGCTTCCGGTCTTCCAGCCCCGGAGGCGCCCGGACGCCCGGTTGGAACTGAGTGACCCGAGTCCCACGTCTCTGATTGGCTTAGACAGAGGAAAAGGGCGGGAAAGCCGGCAACTAGAGGTGTGGCCTGCCTCCTCCCAAACTTGAGGTTTTCCCCCTCCCCTCACAGCGGAAGCCGACCTCACCCGCCCCGGAAGTGTAAACTGTGTGGTCTGGCTGGTGTGGATTCAGCCGCTGAAGGCGAAAGGCAATTACCTTAGAGATGCCTGGAGCCGCAGTGAAGGGCTCAGAGTTGTCAGAGAGGATCGAGAGCTTCGTGGAGACCCTGAAGCGGGGTGGTGGACCCCGCAGCTCCGAGGAAATGGCTCGGGATACCCTGGGGCTGCTGCGCCAGATCATCACAGACCACCGCTGGAGCAACGCGGGTGAGGCTGGCCTGCCTCCGCTGGCGAACCCGGCACCTGTCTGTTCCCGATCCCAGGGCTGAAAGTTTCCGAGGCCTCACTTCGCATTGGCTGCGCTTATCCTCTCTCTTTTGGACTGTAGGGGAGCTGATGGAGCTGATCCGCAGAGAGGGCAGGAGGATGACGGCCGCTCAACCCTCCGAGACCACCGTGGGCAACATGGTGCGGAGAGTGCTCAAGATTATCCGGGAGGAGTATGGCAGGTTAGTCTTACGTCCTGGGCCCCGGGTTGCATCCAGTGACACTTTGCACGGGCCCCTCTCCCTGCTCGGCGACTTTATTGGAGCTGAGCAGCCCTTGTTACCTGCCTGACCACTCGTTCTCCCCACCTCTCTCTTTGGGTCTTGTTGCCTCCATAGACTCCATGGACGCAGCGATGAGAGTGATCAGCAGGAGTCCCTACACAAACTGTTGACCTCTGGAGGCCTGAACGAGGATTTCAGCTTCCATTATGCCCAACTCCAGTCCAACATCATTGAGGCAATTAATGAGCTGCTAGTGGAGCTGGGTAAGAGGCCTGACCGCTGCGAAGATGGGACTGGTCACAGGCAAATAAGGGAACAGAAGCCCCTGAAGGTTGTTCATTAGCAGAGATGGGAGATTATCAGTCTTCTGGTTCTCAGAAGTTTGCCCTCCTTCCTGATTAGGAAATGCTGGAACAGGTGATAGGACGAAAGTAACCCTCTCTACTTTTCCGTACAGACCAACTCTTGATAGACTGCAAATCTGTTAAGTGGCAGAGACTATGACAGAACTTTATGTTCATTGTAAAGAAAATGAACTCCCTAGAGAACCAAGGTCGATAGACCTCCTTCACTATCTGAATTTTTATACACACAATATACCAACTCCATCTTCCTTGTCATTGCGGCCCAAGTGACCTGCAGATACTCATTTTTATAATCAGAGTATGAAGAAGCTGCTTCCAAATACCTCCCCCATTTTTCATCTCTGGCCATTATCTCATGTGGAAGTGTTGTGGCCACCTTTAGGAGGAAGAGTTCTTTTAGGCAGAAGCTCTGTTTACCCGATTCTCAGCACTTTAGGATTTCCCAGATTGCCATTCCTTGGCTGAATTCATTGTCTTCAGAATCACTTGTAATGAGCTGTGTAGTGACAGAGAGGTGGTCGATAGGTAGGGTTACTTCTGGAAGAGGTCAGGCAGAAAATCCTTCAGGAGTGGCGCTTCTAAGATATCATAGGCCGGGCTCAGTGGCTCTCTCCTGTAATCCCAGCATTTTGGGTGGCGGAGGCAGGAGGATCAGTTGAGGTCAGGATTTCCAACATGGTGAAACGCTGTCTCTACTAAAAATACAAAAATTAGCTGGGCGTGATGGCGTATGCCTGTAATCCTAGCTACTTGGGAGGCTGAAGCACGAGAATTGCTTGGACCTGGGAGGTGGAAGTTACAGTGAGCTGAGATCATGCCACTGCACTCCAGCTTGGGCCACAGAGTGAGACTTTGTCTCAAAGAAAGAAAGAAAGAAATTGTGACAGCTGGGCACAGTGGCTCACACCTGTAATCCCAGAACTTTGGGAGGCCAAGGTGAGTGGACTGCTTGAGACCAGGAGTTCAACAGCAGCCTGGGCAACACTGTGACATTTCACTTTAGGCACATTAATCCTGTGGTACCAGGGTCTGCTAGATGGGCAGTGCATGTGAAGGGCAGACATCTTTTTCCGTACACTCGATATGTGTTTGTCATACAGCAGAGAAGTTTCATATTTTCCTTGCAAAACTGTTCTTACAGAAGGGACAACGGAAAACATTGCAGCCCAGGCTCTGGAGCACATTCACTCCAACGAGGTGATTATGACCATTGGTTTCTCCCGAACTGTAGAGGCCTTCCTCAAAGAGGCTGCCCGAAAGAGAAAATTCCATGTCATTGTAGCAGAGTGTGCTCCTTTCTGCCAGGTAAGAAGACTGCTGGAGTTGCTATGAAAAATGAAAAATGAAGAAGAAATAAACAAGGGATGGGTAGGGCCATTCCAAGCTTGAATTGATAAGCAAGACTTTGAGACATTGAGAAGATAAAGTAAAACGTTAAGGGAATTTTCAAGTTGTTCATCCTGTGAACATTCTTAAACAATGGTTTAAGAAAGTTGGGGCTGGGCACAGTGGCTCATGCCTGTAATCCCAGCACTTTGAGAGGCTGAGGCCAGCAGATTACCTGAGGTCAGGAGTTTGAGACCAATCTGGCCAACATGATGAAACCCCACCTCTACTAAAAATACAAAAATTAGGCCAGGCGCGGTTGCTCACACCCGTTATCCCAGCACTTTGGGAGGCGAAGGTGGGTGGATCACAAGGTCAAAAGATTGAGACCATCCTGGCCAACATGATGAAACCTGGACTCTACTAAAAATACAAAAATTAGCTGGGTGTGGTGGTGCATACCTGTAGTCCCAGCTACTCGGGAGGCTGAGGCAGGAGAATCCCTTGAACCCAGGAGGTGGAGGTTGCAGTGAGCCGAGATTGTGCCACTGCACTCCAGTCTGGAGACAGAGGGAGACTCTGTTTAAAAAAAAAAAATTAGGCGTGCTGGCACATGCCTGTAATCCCAGCTACTCGGAAGGTTGAGGCAGGAGAATTGCTTGAACCTGGAAGGCAGAGGTTGCAGTGAGCCAAGATCATGCCGCTGTACTCCAGCCTGGGCAACAGAGCTAGACTCTGTCTCAAAAAAAAAAAAAAAAAAAAATAGGTAGGTGAACTGCTGAGTCCAAGGAAATATAAGTTGGTTCTTTTAGGAATCAAAACAGGGTAAATTACCTTGGGGATGACTGATGCTTGGTGTGACCTCACTCAATCCTAAGTAAATAATAGGTCTCAAAAAGGAAATATTTAAGGATGCAGGATGTTGTAAAATAATGAGCCAGGAGCTATCTTGTCAGCAATCTTGATTCTATTATACAAGCACCTTGTATTTCCAGTTTTGTGGTCGCTCTAATGCAGCCGTAGAGTATTACAGACATTTATTAGCTTCTCTTGGGCTTCCCTACAGTTTACCAGAGTTATGGTAGTCCAAAAAATGAGTTATCTGTTGGATATTAAGTGCTGGATATGCCCATATCACACAATTCCCCAGACCCAGTTACATTTGAGAGCAATTTTCGTTATTTCTCACTCTTTCTCTTAGAATCGGCCTTTCTCTTCCATTTCAGGGTCATGAAATGGCTGTCAATTTGTCCAAAGCAGGTATTGAGACAACTGTCATGACTGATGCTGCCATTTTTGCTGTTATGTCAAGAGTCAACAAGGTGAGTATATTTGGAGTTACGTTGAATTCATGAAGATTATGTTTCTAAAATATTGATGTTTATCTCCTTCTGTAATATTCATGGTGAGAGAAAAAAATTTCTAGCACCTTTCAAAGTACATACTTGGGCCTTTTTTAACTGAATTTCTTTTCCCTTTTTCTGCATCATTGTTCCTCTTGGAGTAGCCTCTACATTTGGTTGAAGCACTGAAAAGAATGAAGTATTAAATAGCACTAAGGCAAGAGTGTCAGTTGCTAGTGATTGGCTACAGGGCTCCTGCCTTATGCTCAAAGAGCTTGGCAGCTGTAGATAGGGAATGAAAAGATAGTGGCTTCTCAGAAGGTGTGTCATCTCAATTTCCAGAAAATATGGGACTAAGAACAGTAGGTTTTGCAGTTTCTTGTTCCATTTTACATTCACTCTTTCCTTGGAAACCCACTTTTTTTTTTGAGACGGAGTTTTGCTTGTTACCCAGGCTGGAGTGCAATGGTGTGATCTCGGCTCACCACAATCTCCGCCTCCAGGGTTCAGGCAATTCTCCTGCCTCAGCCTCCTGAGTAGCTGGGTTTACAGGCACGTACCACCATGCCCAGCTAATTTTTTGTATTTTTAGTAGAGACGGGGTTTCACCATGTTGACTAGAATGGTCTCGATCTCTTGACCTCGTGATCCACTCACCTCAGCCTCCCAAAGTGCTGGGATTACAAGCTTGAGTGCTGGGATTACAGGCTTGAGCCGCCGCACCGGGCCCGGAAACCCACTTTTAAGCTAGAATTTGTACTGAGCCAGGGATCCCTTCCCCTCTACCAGTCTGTGACCCCTCATGATACCAGTTCTGAGGCCTGAGCATTCAGCTTTTTGTGGCCAATGGCCCTTTTAAGGCTCCACCCCAGGATGGCTCACACTTTTCTTCTTGTTCCAAAGGTGATCATTGGCACGAAGACCATCCTGGCCAATGGGGCCCTGAGAGCTGTGACAGGAACTCACACTCTGGCACTGGCAGCAAAACATCATTCCACCCCACTCATTGTCTGTGCACCTATGTTCAAACTTTCCCCACAGGTATGTCTGTCTGTCTCAAGCTAGAAGCCAACAGAAATAAGGAAGCCAAAGGGTAGGCTTGAGCTCTGGGACTTCAACTCACTCCAGGGCCTCCATTGATCTGCATTTACTCAATGGATTATACCGTCAAGATTGTTAAGGACAGTATGTAGTTGGAAAAGGCCCTTTGCTTATGATTGCCACCGTTCCTGTCACCTGACCATTTCTGAAAATGCCAAGCAGGTTGAAACTAGGATCATACAATCAGTTTGGTTATTGTTCCAGGGCCTGTCCTTTGTAACCTGAATACAAGCAGGGACTAAGTGAAGGGCCATTTCATCAGTGATAGAAGCTGTTTGCTTTGAAAACATCAGCCTATTTTAGGTCTCTATTTTTTAAGTTGAAGTAAAATTCACATAACATACAATTAACCATTTTAAAGTATACAATTTAGTGGGATCTAGTACATTCATAGCATTGTACAACCACCACCCTAGTTTCAAAACTTTTTCTCCACTCTAGAAAAACACCCTATACCCATTAAGTAATCACTACCTGTTTCTCCTTTTCCCCATCTCCTCTAATCTGCTCCTGTCTCTATGGGTTTGCCCATTTTGTATAAAAGGAATCATATGTGACATGTTGTGCCTGACTTTTGTCACTTAGCACAATGTTTTCAAAATTCATCCTTGTTGTGATATGTCAGAATTAACCTTTCGAGGCTGAATATTCCATTATATGAACATACCACAATTTATTAATCTATTCATCGCTGATGGGCATTTGGATTGGTTCCACCTTTTGGCTTTTTTTTTTTACTAATGCTGCTGTAAGCATCTGTGTATAAGTTTTCTGGGTGGACAGGTGTTTTCATTTCTCCAGGTATGTATCTAGGAGTAGAATTGCTGGGTCTCTAGTTTTAAAAATTTTTTCCTTTCTAGTTCCCCAATGAAGAAGACTCATTTCATAAGTTTGTGGCTCCTGAAGAAGTCCTGCCTTTCACAGAAGGTACAGAAGCTCTGTGTGCATATGTGCTTGCATGTGTGTGTTGTATGTGTTCAGGGTTTGTGCATGTGAGTGTTGTGGTCTTTTTGTTGTTTTGGTGGTCAGTAGACCTGAATGCTGTCAGGTTGTGTTTTTTATCACACTTCTTGTGGGGACTGTTTTCTTTAGCAACTCAAAGTGCTTGAGGACCTAATCAAGTCCATGTTAATTTGTTGAGACAAATATATTTTAGATTTGTTGGGGCTATGGTAGGTTGGATCATCTAGCATTGTCTGTGTTTGGCTTTGCATGCTGTTAGAGATACAGACAACCAATTAGGAAAACGAACTTGTTTTCAGTTGCTATTGGGAGTTGTTTTGGTGGATTGACTGCCAAAGGAAGCAGGCTGTGAAATGTTCCTACTTAGAAAACCCACCTGTAGCCTGGATAGTCTCATGTGTTGGGGTTCTTTTCTCTGGCTTCTTCTAAAGGCAGCAGCTCAGCTCATTATGCCTGCAGCCTTAGCTAAGGTGGCCTTACACACCCGCTGAGAGTAAGGCAGAGTAGTTGGGGTACTAGTTCTTCTTGGAAGTTGAATGACTTCATCCATTTATATAAACATTTATTCTTCAAGAAATAGTTATCGAGCACCTACAATGTATCCAGCACTCTTCTAGACACTGAGGATATAACAATGAATGAAAGAGATAAAACCCTGTTCCCACAGAACTTACATTCTATTGTGGAAGACAGATGAGAAAGTATCAGGTCATGAGAAGAAATCAAGCAAGGGTGGTGTGATAGAAAGTGGCTAGGGGCCTAACTGACATTGAGGAAGAGTCTTAATGACATGACATTTCAGCTGAGTCTTGAATGAAGAGAGTCTGCTATATGAAGATCAGGGAAAGTTTTCCATGCGCTGCTGCAGGGGCTTGGCCTGTTAGAAAAAGATGGCCATACATGGCTAGATAGTAATGAGTAAGGGGGAGAGTGGTCCAAATTATAATTCATGTGGTGTGGTAGGGAGGGCCCAGATCTTAAACTTCAATCCTGAGTTTGAATTTTATTCTAAGGGCTGTGCAGAGGCATGGGGGAGGTGTAAGCAGGGAGTGTCATGATCTGAAGTCATCTCTTCTGGTTCACATTTTTCCATAGCTTCCCATCCTTGGGGAGCTAATATGCCTGCATTCTCCATCCTGGAATCTATATGCTACTTAATTATGAGAGAGGGAGCCTCAGTTTTACCTTTAGCATGTGTGCTTGCCTTTCAGGGGACATTCTGGAGAAGGTCAGCGTGCATTGCCCTGTGTTTGACTACGTCCCCCCAGAGCTCATTACCCTCTTTATTTCCAACATTGGTGGGAATGCACCTTCCTACATCTACCGCCTGATGAGTGAACTCTACCATCCTGATGATCATGTCCTATGACCAACCACACTTGTCCTAAGCAGAGATTGCTTAGGCAGATACAGAAGGAAGAGGAGACTTGAGTGCTGCTGCTGAAACACATCCTTGCAATGTGGGAGTGCACAGGAGTCAACCTAAAAAAATCCTTGATACTGCTGCCTGCCTTTTTAGTCACCCCTTAACAAGGGCACACATCCAGGACTGTGTCTTGCCTTTCAGATCTTAACAGTGCAGCAGGGCTTAACCTATTGATTTTGGAGCCTCTTAGTGACCTGGTTGCATCTGTGTCAGGAACTTAAACTTTCTGGTTCAGTAGTGTGTTCAACATAACACTGAATACCTTGCTGGGATACAGATTTTTGCTCAGAAATGGCTATGACACTTCTTCCGAGACTGTGCCAATAAAAGCTACTTGAAGGTTCCATGGTTGGTTTATTTATTGTCCCACACTGACAAAACTGCTTGAAACAGCAGCAGCAGAGCCTTTTTTGTGTTTGTATAGAGGGCTGTAGTTAAGAGGGAAAAATAAAACATGGAAATACTGGCCAGATGCAGTGGCTCCCATTTGTAATCCAGGTACTTTGGGAGGCTGAGGGGGGAGGATTGTTTGAGGCCCAGAGTTTGAGACTAGCCTGGCAACATAGCAAGATCCTGTCTCTGCAAAAAATATTTTAAAAAACTAGCCAGACGTGGCACATGCGTGTGGCCTTGCTACTCTGGAGGCTGAGGTGGGAGAATCACTTGAGCCCATGAGTTCAAGGCTACAGTGAGGTATGATTGTACCACTGTACTCCAGCCTGGATGACAGAGCAAGACCCTGTCTCTAAAAAGATAAAACATAGAAGTACAAATGAAAGTATAGTTTCCTTTACAATTCACTGGTAATGGCCCCAAACAGCTTGTTAATAGGCTAAAACAGTAGTTCCAAAACCTCTCTAATCATCAGAATCACCTGAGAGTGATTCTGCTCACTCACACATACAGACTTGGGTTTCATCACAGATGTACTGCATCTGATATCTGGGTTACCACCTGGGAATCTGTTTAAAGCTTCCCAGAAAAGGATAGTCTCATGCAGTATTTATAGGACTATAAATTGTTACAACCTTTTAGAGGGCAATTTGGAACCTGTATTTCTAGAATTCTTTGTACAAGCACGAAGATTTATACAGAATGTTCAATGCAGTAGTTGGAATGTCAGCCGAAGTGTCCAGCAACAGGAGAAAGGTTGAATAAGTACTGACAGTTACACCATGGAACATTAGGTATACATGGCAATAGAAGTTTCAAAAGAATGGCTGGAGGGGCAGTGTCTGGAGTGAAGACATTTGGGCTGGTTCGTGCTGCATTTAATGTGAATTTGTTACCAATAATTAAAAATCTGGAGATGGCACATTTCAAAAATTCAGATTTCTTGCTTTTCTTGAAAACTCAAATTTGGCAACTCGGCCAACATTTCCAAAGGGCAATAGTTGATCTGTGGTTGGCTAACATCTGATGGCGTTAGATGGAACATCTCCAGTTTTCTGCAGTTCCTACTGGATCAATTTAACTCGTTTATGTTATCTGCCTAACCCCCGTAGCCATTTGAGTTGTGATCCTGGTGTTAAAAGAATAGGATAGATTTGCAAGGAAGTGCATTTTTATATTGTTAGTTAAAAAAAGCTAGGGAAAAAAGCTGCAGAGCAATATGCATAATATGGAATCATTTCATTAAAACAAAACATTGGCTGGGCACAGTGGCTCATGCTGGTAATCCCAGCACCCTGAGAGGCCATGGAGGGCAGATCACTTGAGGTGTGGAGTCCAAGACCAGCCTGGTCAAAATAGCAAAACTCTGTCTCCACTAATAATAGAAAAATTAGCCAGGTGTAGTGGCGGGTACCTGTAATCCCAGCTATTCAGGAGGCTGAACTCAGGAGGTAGAGGGTGCAGTGAGCAGAGACTGGGCCACTGCACTTTAGCCTGGGCAAAAGAGTGGGTAAGCCTCTGTCTCATAAAAACAAAACAAAATTATATGTACATGCATAGGGAAACAGTATAGAAGCATAATACCAAGCACAAGCAAAGGGACAGCCTCTAATTTTGTTGGTATGTTTATGTTTACATATTGTTTCCTCTCTTAATGTGTAGTACTTTAGTCATTGACAGTTTTTAAGCTAAAAGCCTCCCAGGTGATCCAGATTTCTGCCACGTTTAGGAACTAGTGGTCTGAAGCTGGGCCTCTTATGCAGTGTCTGTGTGGGTGGAGGAAGCACTAAGAATCTGCATGTTTAACAAGTAAGCATCCCGTGGGCTTTGAAAAGGTGATCTGATAACCACATTTTGATTAACACTGCAGAGTTAGGTTCTGAGGGAAAGGCCTCTATTCTTTGATATCTCTTTGAGAGAAATCTTTGCCTTAGGTCTTCCAGAGAGGGAAAAATTAAGACCCCAGAAAGTCAGTATTTTACACTGACCTAAAAGCTATGTGACTCAGAAAAGCCTGACTCGCTCAGGCTCAGTCTGTCGATGATTCTTAAAGCATCTAAGACCCACGCTTTCTCAGTGAAGTGGCTTATAGCTACCAATTACGAGCAATTGTCTCCTCCGAAGGCACCAATTCTAACAGCAATTCACTTGGGTACAATTGTGTGGTTTGGAGTAAGAGCAGCAGAGAGGCAAGGAACTTAAATCTGTTTCTGGCTCCAAAAATGTTTTATGATACTTGTCCTTTGTGCATCTTAGTCTCTGTGTCTAAAATTAGCACCAACATCCTTCCCAGGCATGACGAAGATGGATGAAGGTTAATAAGTAGAAGCTCTGTCTCTTTCTGATCGACTCTTAAAGCAGCTAGAACAGAACTGCAGTAATGCATAGTTTTAGAGTCTTTATGACCCCAATTAAGTAAATCCTATAGAGGCTCATCTTCCTATTTCCCCTCTCTCCCATTCCCTATTTGAGGAGGGGCAAGTATCAGAAAGAGAGAACCTGAACTGAACAGGAGGAAACAGAAGTTCCATGTCAACTCACTGCCTATCAGCCTTGGTATCGGGGTGCCCACCTTCCCCCCCACCCCCCCCCCGCCGGCCTTGCTGGCAGAACCCAGAAACTCAGCAAAAAACAAACAAAAACACTGTTGTAGCTTGAAGAGAATAGAACTAGGATTTCATGAATGACAAAGTCTTCCTGAGTATGCTAAATAAACCAAGTTAGATAACAGTGCAGTTTGTAAAGACACTTTTTCCCACGGTTTCTATCTTCCAGTTTGGGTAGAGGGCAGGAGAGGCACAATTCTTGGAACTTGAATAAGGAACAGAAATTCCTAATTTAGCCTCAAAAGAGACGTCTTTGAAAAACACTCTACCAGGAAAAACTGAAGTGTAAAATGATAGCTCAAATAAATCAATGCTGGTACCCATAGGATCATACATTTCATGGATGTGCTTCAAAACTATTTCACAAAGCAATCTGTTGCATCAGTCTTTAGGCTAAAATGAAGGTTGCCAGTCACAGTTCCATCATGGAAATACATGATCTGTAACACTACAACTACATCAGAACTGCTCTACCATAAAGATAATACCAGATGGTGAGGTGATTATTTTAAAGGCATCATACTCTCCACCTGTCCTTGCAAAAACTCCCTTAGCAGACATGCACCTCGATGGCATGAAAAAACAATTTTGAAATGTGATTTGGAAGTGTTTTATATCTGGCCTACTTTGCTTTGAATTATTCTTTCATTTGCCAAAGAGCACTTGCAAGATACTGCACAATGGCTAGGCAATTATTATAATTAATGGCAAAAACTGCAATTACTTTTGCACCAACCTATTAAAGAGCTAAAATCTAAGCTTCCAGTCTTTCGGCATCCCTCACATGACAGAGGGCAGTGCTTGAGCCTAATCACTCTTGAGATGGTGACTGCCTGATACGTATATTAAATACTATGCTCAAGAGATGGATTCTTTCAATAGTTTTTTCAAGCATGTTACATTTAGAATTAAGACCTGCCTAGAAAAGAAGCCACTTAGTGCTGAAGAAACAAAAACTTGAAAAGATTTCTAAAAGTCATCATTTATATGTAATATTCTTCCTAAAACACTAGGTCTGTGAAGATAATAAATAAATATATAAAAATAAAATTCTGCATTAACTAATATGAAAAAGAGGTAATGCAATGTTGAATAATGAGAAACTGCTAATTGCAGTAGCTAACTCCAAGGCACTTTTTTAAAAAATTATCTTTATTTTATTTTATTAGTTTTTTTTTTAAGATGGGGTTTCACCATGTTGGTCAGGCTGGTCTTGAACTTCCAACCTCAGGTGATCCGCCCACCTTGGCCTCCAAAGCGCTTGGATTACAGGCGTGAGCCACCACGCCCGGCCTCCAAGCCACTTTTTTTTGGATTGTTTGCCTGGCCCATCATGGGACATTCCTTACTTTGGAAGTAGATAAGAGCAAGTTGTAAGGGCAGAGCCAGGCAAGGAGGGACAAATCCCACTTCCTCAGGCTGCTCCTCGAGCAAGGCTGGCTCGATGGAGTCCCACATGCAGCACACTGCGATACCCACACAGTTGGATCCTGCCTGGACCATATCCAATGCTTCTGGGTAAGCCTGAGTGCTCTATAACTAATGGGCCTGGGGTGAAAATGATCCAAGAGTTGGAAACATCCTAAGCCATGTGATAATTTTTTTCCTTTATATCCCCCCCAAGTTCTGATACAATACATTTAGAAGGGACTCACGAAATATGTACTGAATGATGAACGGAGGGATGGAAGGAAGAAGGAAACAAGGCTTTATTTGGTGCAGACTCTTCAGCATTTTGTTTTTCCAGACTTCCTTCTATTCCCCTCTTCTGGACCCACCTGTTTGCCATCTCACCGTTGACAGGCAGCTTCATCTTAGAGAGTAAAGACAGGCATGACAGCGAGTGGCCAGTACACTGGGAGGTTCTCTCTGTTAGCAGACTTTTGCAAAGGGTTTGGATGGAATGAGTGGCTCTTAAGGTGGAAAACAAGTTGTGGGAGTCTGGCTCTGGGTGCCTGAAACTGCTCTTCCCTCACTCAACTGTGCCATGACTGGCTCCCACCCGAAGCTTCAGCTGAACTGGCTTGACAGGGCTTGCTATGTACTGCTGAGTCGGGTCTGTTCTCCTTACTTGGCTTGGCTTCCTCAGCCCCATCCATATCTCAAGAACGTGGCCCTGGGCCCCCTCCTGCTCTGACCTGCGTGAAGGACCTGAAGGTGGTCAGCAGCAACGTGGGTGTGGAGGACTTCGGCCTGGGCCTCCTGCTGGCCACCAGGCAGGTCCGCCGCATCGTCTGCTCCTACGTGGGCGAGAACCTGCTGTGCGAGAAGTGGGCGAGCTGGAGCTGGAGCTAACGCCCCAGGGCACCCTGGCCGAGCGCATCCGCGTGGAGGGCGCCGGGGTGCCCGCCTTCTACACCCCCACGGGCTACGGGACCCTGGTCCAGGAAGGGGGCGCCCCCATCCGCTACACCCCGGACGGCCACCTGGCGGTCATGAGCCAGCCCCGAGAGGTGCTTGCCTTGTTTTTTTCACTGTCTGCTGTGCCCAGATCCCAGGTGTTTATTTGTATCTGACCTCCAACTGCTAGAACCCCTCTATTCTTATATCTCATGTAGTTCCAGGTCCCCAGCCAGGCTCTGGATGCTACCCAAGGTCCCTTCCTCATTCTCCAGCTTCGTTCTAGCCTACACTTTATGCTTTGCCTTAAGCTTTTCTGACACTAGCTCGTATTGCCATCTCTAGTCTTAATTTTGATAGTGGGGCTGTTAGCTCCTCCTCTTTCAATAATAAAGGGCTAGCTGTAACTAGCCGTGACTCTGATCCCTAACACCAGAGGAAGCTACTATATTCTATCATTAGTTTCCTTTCTTTCTCAGTGACTAAAGCTAAGCCTCTTGAAGGTAGAGGCAGCCAGAGGAACCTTCACGTCTCAATGAAGTGTTGATGAATGTCACAGAAAGAGGAACTCTCAAGAAAGGCTGCATTTCACATTTCATCTCTCAAGTTTTGCTCTGAAGTTACTAAAGCCTTCAGCGACCAGAATCTAATAAAGTTGAATCACCAACTAATGAATTCCTAATAAATTAAAAATATAAGGGACAGCATGCGGGTAATAACAGGAAGGTGCGTGCAATTTGAAGTCACACAGGCCTAGGTCTGAATTCTGACTCTGATAAATAAGCCTTCAGTAAACCAGTGAACAACTCTGAGCTTCAGAAGTTTTATTATACAAAGGGGATAACCAGGTTCCTAAAAGGACTGTTCTCCACCTTTATTTCCCACTTTGTAAAATGGTGATAAAACTACCACCTTACCTCACAGACTGTTAAGGGATTAAGATAAAGTATGAGAAAAATTATTTTGTAAACCTTAAAGCACAATATAGGTGTGAATGATTACTATTATAAATTACATGTATCTTTGTTCTTATGGCATCTGAATTAAAAACAACACAAAACCTTAACAGGCGATAAAGGTAATCTATTAAATATTTTTCTCTAATAGGTTGTTTTTATGCTGATGCATGCCCCTACAGTTATAAATTATGAAAATAGAATAATAATCTCTTACATTGATTGAGTCAGGCTAGCCAGGAAGCCTGGTTACATAATTTATGGAGAGCTTTTTCTAATCCTCTGCTACTCTCAAGAAAACAGTAGTTGGGATTACATATTGCAAACCCTTCTGAAATCATAATAAGAGGCATTGAGACACTTTTTTAAATCCCTCAAATGGGTCTGACCTTAAAAGATTTTTAAAACTCCCAGGACAGTTGGCTTCCATGTAGCCCTTGAGCAGGGAGGCGGAGGCCCTGAGGCCACGCTGCCACACTGGGCCTGGAGGCAGAGCCCCTGACAGTCTGGCAAATCCTCTGAAAACTCCCTCCTTTCTAAGGTCATGTCTTCCCGTCTATAAAACACCCGTTTATATGTCTTTAGAAGAATAAAAGCCATTTTTAGACAGTAGGGCCTGTTCTTCAGGGTTCCAATTACGTAAATCTACAAGGATCCCCTTGAAAACAAGTGAAGGTTTTCCCTGAACCTCCTCTGGGTCAGAAGCTAATGAATGCAATACTTTCATTGCTCCTGTAAGATTCACTTCAAGACTGCTGGCAAAGGAACCTTTCTTCCATGAGCACAAATTGGTTTCCTGTATTAAAAAATGAGGAAAATCATTCCATTGATATAAAAGCCACTTTGAGCAGGCAGGTCAGGAAATACAAAAGTGGAAATTCTCATTGCATCATCTTACTAATTGTATAGCACCCCAGTTGCAATAAACATTACCAGCTGGCTTTTTGCTTTTTTTTTTCCTACTCTGCAATTTTACTCTATTGAGTCCTATTAACCACAAATCATGTGAAAAGGTCGGGGGAAAATAGATTGAGAATGGCATAACAAGCATTTGCAAAATGATCAGTCCTGGTCCCAAGTGAAATTATAAGGGCAATAGATAGGCATAATGTAGTAACACCAAGATACCATTTGAAAGTGACCCTTGTCTCCTGAAAGAAAAAGTGTAAACATATTTGGTTAGGTTGAATATATGCTGTTTTGATATGACAAGTGCTTTCACATAAAGAGATACTTTATAAAGTACTTTCCCAAAAAATCATATTTTATATGATAGAATATATTTGCTGGGAAGAAAAATAAAAAATAATCATATTTTAAAAAACAAGCTTGGCCAGGCGTGGTGGCTCATGCCTGTAATCCCAGCTCTTTGGGAGGGTGAGGCAGGCAGATTACGAGGTCAGGAGTTCAAGACCAGCCTGATCAACATGGTGAAACCTCGTCTCTATTAAAAATACAAAAATTAGCCAGGTGTGGTGGTGCACGCCTGTAATCCCAGCTACTCAGGAGGCTGAGGCAGGAAAATTGCTTGAATGCGGGGGTGGGGAGGGGGTGGACAGAGTTTGCAGTGAGCTGAGATCATGCCACTGTACTCCAGCCTGGGCAACAGAGACTCTGTCTCAAGAAAAAAAAACCTCACAGTATTTTCACCATCTTACTAATTTGGGATATGAACATCAGTCTCTGAGCTTTTAAAGAAAACAAAACAAAAAACCAGGAACAGGACTTTAAATTTTCTCTGTTCTATCCTTGTCTGTCTGTCTATCTATCTATCTACCTACCTACCTACCTACCTACCTATCTATTATTTAAGTAGATACGGGGTTTCACCATGTTGGTCAGGCTAGTCTTGAACTCCTGACCTCAGGTGATCCTCCCACCTCAGTCTACAAAAGTGCTAGCATTATAGGCATGAGCCACTGTGCCTGACCCCTTGTCCTTCTTTTTATCAATAGTTTTTAATCCCTAAAGTAACTAGAGGCCTGCTGAAAGACCTCAGGGAATGTTTTCACTGAAAGTAGAGAAACTCTTTAAGCCTGAGATGTAGCACATGAAGCAGCGCACAGGGAAGTGAAGAAGACTGAAGGGAAAAGAGGGGAGCAATGGAGACACCCTGGGGGCAGCCTGGGAAGGCAGATTATCCCTTGGACTTGAGTATCAGCTGAATTAGATACACACAAATGTGAAGCTTAAAAAAAAAACTGTATGAAAACAAAAATCGCAACCTTCAAACAACAAGCAACCGATCAGTCATTAAATTTTATCATTAAATAAGCAGCAAAAAGTAGACATTACATGGCAACCTTCTGTGTCCACGGATGCAAATGAATGAGCTGTCTTTAGGCTTAAATTCCATCTGGCTACTCAACTAGAGGAATCATCTGCTCAAGAAAGACCGATACAAAGAGCCCTGCTGTCTAAGCTGCTCAGGGACACTGGGTTGATTCAGTCAGGGCTGTGCCGGTACCTGCTGCTGCTGCTCTCTGCTCAGAGGCATACAGTGAACATCCCTTTGTTCCTTTTAGACGAGTGATTCTGTTCTCATGGCGGCTCACAGGGAGCCGTGGATTGCTGCAAGCTCTGCCTTGTATCACACTCTGCTTTTCCAAAGAGACGCCAGACCTGGGCCATTTTGCGAAGTTTAGTGAGATTGGGTTTAATCTATGGGAAGAAAGAATAACTTCAGTTAGCAGTATGAAAATCTAGGTAGCACACAAATATTTCCAAAGTATGCTGTTATAATCCATTTAGATTTCTAACTTCTAGATTCAATAAAGATTATAGACTTTTTTAAGGATCAATGGCAGCTCTTCAGCAATGGGGACAAAACTTTCCTTATATTTTTCTTTGTGAAACAAAGAGGTTTTAATGAAGTAAAATCAACTAGTTGAATCAGAAAACATTAGTACGTGAAATCTCCATGCAAGAAAAGATTTTATATTCCTTCCCAGGGAAAGGTTAGCAAAAGAAAAGATTTTGGAAAGCAGCAACAGGGGCATTCCTGTTATGCTCTCCATGTTCTCCTTCACTGCAGACTGTAGCAAGGACAGAAGTTCTTAATTGAAGCCACTCTGTGCCTTTACTGCATTATTCACATCGTAGTTTGCAGGGTGCTGGGTAATCAGGGCCAAAGCATAATGTAGAGATCCCCAGGCTTGGGTCCCTGCCTGATAATCCTCAAACCATAACTCGAGATACTTGGGGATGGCCAGCTACAGTCACAGATCACCATTTCCAGCAGGTACTATCAAGAAACCAGATTTTGAGACTATATCATGCCAACAGTGAATTTGCTGTGCTTCTACCAACTTTCAGTAGCTTCAGGGAGAATTGCATCTTATCAAACCTAGAGCCAGCAGGCCACAGGTATTCAGGATATGTAAGTCTGTACATGTGTTAAGTTTTAAAATACAAAGCCATTATGTGGGTGACCTAACAGTTCAGTCTAAGCTCTATTTGGATTTGAACTGGAAGATGAAATAGGTGAGGCTTTATGTGAAACTTTCAATGCAGATTTTGCAAAACTCCCCTATTTTGGAAAGGATTAAGACAGATTACAGCTGAATAGTAAAAGCCAGAAAAGAAAGAGAAGATAAACTTTGCTCCCTCCTGCTCCTATTAGTCATTAATGTACCTGTTTTTCCTGCTCCAAGTGGTCTATGTCAGCTAATGGCAACATAGAAGGTCTCCCGTGAGCACACTGGAATGGCAGCTGGCACAAGGACAGAGCTTCAATAAGGCGGCAACTCTCCTCTAAGCTCAGGCCATCATTAAACTTAACGGCCCCTAAATGAAAGAGAAAAACAAGAAGGTTATAGTGTATATGGTGGGAAACCAGTGCTGACCTTGGGTCAGTGCCAAATATCTGGAAAAAGTAACATGGTTTCTTAGGCTTCTTTAATGAGGCTTTAATCCTGCTTAAAATTGGTGCTTATGACCATGGATGAAACTCAGTCTTCAGGACTGACCTTCTGTCTCTCAGCTTTTTCTTATGGAGTATTTGTCTCTCTATCTCTGTAGGAGGCATACCTTAACTTGTTAGGATCTTGCTTTCAGGGTTTTTCTCCACGAGGCAAGAGGAGTATTTCTGCCTACTCCTTATAGGTTTGTGAAGTGAGATTATCTTTGTCCATGGATCATCCAATAGCAATCTCTGATTGTTTCCTTACAA
The DNA here is from genome assembly GCA_004024885.1 of Saguinus imperator. NCBI lineage: Eukaryota > Metazoa > Chordata > Mammalia > Primates > Cebidae > Saguinus > Saguinus imperator. Next base: position 10,971 of record PVHO010016004.1, on the reverse strand, counting down.
TGTTCACTTTATTTGCTTCTTTCTTCTAATTTCCACAATAATCTTCCTAATCTAAACTCATATTGTTATAACCTGCCTTTATGCATAATTTACCCAGTCAACAAATGTTTATTAAGTATATACTTTGTATTGGGAGCTTCACCAGGCAGTTAATGAGACAGATAATTTCCACCCTCATGGCGCTTATGATCCAATAGCTCTAATAGGGGAGACAAACATGAAGCAGATAATTACACAGTAATTTAAATGATAAATGTAAGTACTATAAAATATGGGATATAAATATATAATAGGAAGACCCAAACCTAGTTTAGGAGCTCAAGGAAGGCTTTCCTGGCAAAATGGTATTTAAGCTGAGGCCTTAGGTTAGGAAAGACATGGCTAATTGAAGAAGAGAAAAGTGTTTTACATAGAGGAAAAGCCCAGTGCAGAGGCCCGGAGGCTGACAGATGTTTAGCCTACAGGAAGTATAAGACCAAAAAAGCAGGCCAGGATGTAAAGAACAAAGTGGAGAGTGATGTGAGGTGATGCTGGTGAGGCAGGCAGGGGCCAAACCACGAAGACCCTTGTGGGCCACAGGAAAAAATTACATTTCTATCCCAAGAGCAATGGGTCATCACTGACACATTTTAGTTAGAAGAACAACATGCTCTGAGGGATATTTCAAAAAGATTCCTCCGGGTGCTGAGAGAAGAGTGGCTTGAAAGGGAGTCAAGAGTGGATGTGAGGAACTAAGTAAGAGGACTCAACAGTGGCAAGAATGAGGGTGGAGACAGGCTGAATCAGATGCATTTAAGATACATTTTGAAAGTGGCAATGATGAAATTTGGTGATGGAGGAGTATTAGTCTGTTCTCACCCTGCTATGAAGAAATGCCCAAGACTGGGTAATTTATAACAGAAAGACTGTTTAAATGACTCACAGTTCCGCATGGCTGGGGAGGCCTCAGAAAACTTACAGTCATGGCGGAAGGCAAAGGAGAAGCAGGCACCTTCCTCATAGAGCCGCAGGGCAGAGTGAGTGCAAGCAGGGGAAATGCCAGATGCTTATAAAACCATCAGCTCTCATGAGACTCACTCACTATCATGAAAACAGCATGGGGGAAACTGCCCCCATGATCCAGTCACCTCCACCTGATCCCACCCTTGACACATGAGGATTATAATTCAAAATGAGATTTTGGGAGGGGGCAGAGTCAAGCTATGTTCAAGTATATGTAAGGAGTAATGATAGGATGAAGGGGGAAGGACTTCAGGATTTTTGCAGGAGACAGACTAATGATGGGGTGTGGTTATAAAGCTGGGAAAGACAGGAAGTGAAGAGAGAAGAAGGCTGATGGAGAAGGATAAAATGGGGAGGGGATCATTGGGTTGGAGACCCCATTGTACTGACCACAATGATAGTTGCGGGGGATTCTGTAACTGTCATGATCCCTGAAGTATATTCCTCTAATACCGTTTTCTTTGATTCTTCTATTATTCATTCACTCATTTATGAGACAGAGTCTCACTGTGTTGCCCTAGCTGGTCTCAAACTCCTAGACCCCCTGCCTCAGCCTCCTGAGTAGCTGGGATTGCAGGTGTGCACCACACACCCAAATCCCCATTTTCTATATTGTGCCATATTACCCTGCTCAAGAATCCTCAAAGGTGTTTGCTTTGGCAGCACATATACTAACATTGGAATGATACGGAGAAGATGAGCATGGTTCCTGAACAGGATGACATGCAAATTCCTGAAGCATTCCATCTTTTTATAAAAACCCTAGAAGAAAACCTCAGAAATACCATTCTGGAGATAGGCCTTGGCAAAGATTTCATGAGAAAGACTCTAAAAGCAATTGCAACAGAAACGAAAATTGACAACTGAGACTTAATTAAACTAAAGAGCTTCTCCATAGCAAAATAATCAACAGAATAAAGGGACGACTTACAGAATGGGAGAAAATATTTGCAAACTGCATCCAACAGAGGTCTAATATCCAGAATCTATAAGGAACTTAAATAAGTCAACAAGCAAAAACCAAAAAAACCCTATTAAAAAAATGGACAAAGGACATGAACACACACTTCTCAAAAGAAGACATACACATGGCCAACAAGCCTATGAAAAATGCTCAGCATCACTAATCATCAGAGAAATGCAAATCAAAATCACAGTGAGATACCACCTCATACCAGTCAGAATGGCTACTGTTAAAAAGTAAAAAAATAACATGCTGGCGAGGCTTCAGAGAAGAACACTTATACATGTTGGTGAGAAATATAAGTTAGTTCAGCCACTGTGGAAGCAGTTTAGAGATTTCTTAAAGAGCTTAAAACAAATTGCCATTCAACCCAGCAATCCCATTACTGGCAATATGCCCAAAGACATAGAAATCATTCTACCATAAAGACACGTGCATGTGTTATACTCACTGCAGCAGTATTTACAATAGCAAAGACATGGAATCAACCTAAATGCCCATCAATGGAGGACTGAATAAAGAAAATGTGGTACATATACATCATGTAATACTATATAGCCATAAAAAAGAACGAGACCATGTTCTTTGCAAAAACATAGACAGAGCTGGAGGCCATGCTCCTAAGTGAATTAGAAAACCAAATACTCTATGTTCTTACTTACGAGTGGGAGCTAAACACTGAATACATATTGAACACAAAGAAGGGATAGTAGACACCTAGGCCTACTTCAGGGTGGAGGATGGGAGGAGGGTAAGGATGGAAAAACTACCTATTGGATACTATGCTCATTACCTGGGTGACAAAATAATCTGTACGCCAAACTCCTGCAACACGCAATTCACCCATGCAACAAAGTGCATGAACCTAAAATAAATGTTGGAAAGAAAAAAAAAGAACGCTTGCTAATTCTAATGCCTTCTGTATCAAATCCAAAAGTTTTGCTGTGACCTTCTAGGCTTCTGTTCTTTCTTACCTGCCTAGTTTCTTGATACTCTTCGCTGCTTCTCATATAACCAACTTGTTGCTTTTCTGTGTCTCTGCACAGGCTGTTTCCTCTCCCTGCAGTGAATTCCCCCTTCCATGACGTAAATCCATGTTCCTCAGCTCATTCAAAATTCAACTCAAAATGCATCTCCTCTAGAAGTAATTCCTCCATTCATATAGGTCAGGAAGCATTATAGTAAAATTTGTGTGCTGGGATTTTGTTTTTGTAAAAGTGATTTTTAAATGTATATTCAGTTTCTTGATCTAAACTGTATTCTCAGAGTCAAGTGGGAAATGTGCCTTCTGCTTCTTTTGTAATCCCAGCACCCCTGCCAGGGCTCTCTATGTAGAGGTGCTCGATCACTGCTATATTAAAGGGCTTACCATGGCAGGCCTGGGATGCCAACACCTTCTGGACAGTCAGTGGCAATATTCCTTGGATGCCTCCTGTGGTCTGGAGTAGCTAATGCATAAACACATTGTTAATAGGAAAAAGAAATGGGGCAATGAAGCCTTGTATGTGTGGCACTTCTGCGTGAAACCCCCAAATAAGAGAAAAGCTTACCTCCACTTGTTCTCGGATAAATTCCTACAAAGCAAAAGGAAAATAGGCTTTAATCTACTGTTACGTTTTACTTCCCTTTGATAGTTTACAAAATATCTCAATTTCCTTCTTTAAATCATGCCTCCTGAAGGAAAGAGTTCCAGCAATATAGCATTTGGGTACAAATTTATTTGTTGTAAGGTACTTTGAATATGAAAAAAACAAGCAACTGAATGGAACTCTTATTAAACATAGAATACATTTAGCTATTGAGACTTCCTCCAGAGATAGATTCTCAACTAATGAGGTTATGTAGCTAGTGAGAGCTCTGATGATTCAACCAATTCAAAACATCAGGAAGGCTTCTCACTAAAAGGCTGTCTGTTTGTGTGTATAATCTTAGCCAGAACAAGTGTAATATTACACACAAACTGAGAATAAATACACAACAACCTTCAATACAACCACTGCTCAGTATAACACTTGCTTAAATATCATAAACATAAGTAAACAGTCACTGTAGTTCCCACGGGCTTTTTGGGGACAATTCCTTTCAGGTCAGAAAGTTTATTTTCTGAGGCATTTTGTTGAGAAATTTCTCCTCCCTTGCATGTCTCTGTCCCTGGGGTAAACTTTTTAACAGTTATATCCCTGTGGATATTAATATTTACAAAAGAACTTTAAAGAAATTTAAAGCAGACACTATTTCATGCTACCAATTTATTTAACCTCTGGAGGTAAAAAGAAAAAACCTGTTGCACATTTAATGATTTCTTTATAAAAAAATTTTTCTTTACTCTGGAAATGGCTATGTGTAAATCTGCCTCCTAAGATTACAACATGGTACATTTTCTTTTAAAATCAGACTCAGGAAATTCTCTTCCCTCCTTCATCTACACTCTAGTCTGCCACGCCTATAAGTGAGCACAGTTACCAAGAACTAGGTAGTAGATACTATATTATCTATAATTTAAAAACCACGTTTTCCCAAACAAACCTAAACGGAAAGATGTTCTCATAATACTCAATCCACTAACAAAGCTTAGTGTGGCTGGAGAGCAAATCTAACTGCTCTGCTATTCTCTCTTGTGTTTGTATATCTGGGATGGTAAAACATCCATTTGTAAGCCTAGCAAAGGGGAGATGGGACTCATCTCAATCCATTTTACATCATTTAATGCTGGATAATTTAATATTCTTATTTTATTTATTTATTTATTATATTTAATCTTTTGAGATGGAGTCTTGCTCTGTTGCCCAGGTTGGAGTGCAATGGCACAATCTTGGCTAACTGCAACCTCCACCTCCTAGATTCAAGCAATTCTCCTGCCTTACACTCCTGAGTAGCTGGGATTACAGGCACCCGCTACCATGCCTGGCTAAATTTTATATTTTTTAGTAGAGGTGGAGTTTCACCATGTTGGCCAGGCTGGTCTCAAACTCCTGACCTCAAATGATCAGTCTGCCTCGGCCTCCCGAAGTCCTGAGATTACAGGCATGAGCCACCGCTCCTGGCCTAATTTAATATTTTTAAAGCCTCATTCATCAGGCTAGAAGATAGAGCTTTATAGAAAGATGTATTAATGATCTTTCAGCTGCTAGGATTCAAGTAGCTACCTCCTCAAAACACCAAAACTGTTCTGGCTTCTTCCAGAATCACACAAAATCTTTCCTGATCAACCTGACATAGCATAATCAAGATTTTCTGAAACCAGAAGGTTTGCTTCCATTGGAAGTAAACTCCTTAACAGTAGTCTTTGAAGTTCTTCAGGAAAAGCTTTTCTTATAATTTTCTGGTTACATATTTAGGGACTGAATTACAATAAAAGACTCTAACAGATCCTATCTTTTGGATTTAGGACAATTTGGAGCAGGAGTCTTAGAGAAAGTACATCTGTGGGGAGGAAAGAGCTTCGCTGGAAGCAGAGCAAAGTCTGTCTGATCCAAAGGCAATTCTGGAAAGGGCAAAGCCAAGATGATCCAAGAGCTGACTGGCAGCTCTCTTCCTCTCGAATGTTTCACCCTTGGCCTGCAAACGTGCTTAGGTCTTTTTTGTCTTAAAGCAAACAAAAGCCCTTCCTCAGCCTTGAGTCCCACCACACTTCCCACACCCCTAACCTTTAGTTATCAACCCATCTCTCTTTTTCTATGTGTAGCCAAAGTCCTAGAAAGAGCTGTCTACTTAGCTTCACCTTCTCCTGCTTCATGCACTCCTGACTCACTACACTCTATCTTCTGCCCACCTCATCCCCAGGAAATGATTCCACAAGACAATTGATATCCTCACGACAGCCAAGTCCAGTGTTTCGGGCTCTACTTCATAGCCATTATTGACCATTCCCTTCTTGTTTAAAACTTTTATTGGTTTTGGCAATATTACTTTTTCCTGGTTTTCCTCCTTCCTCTCCAACCAAATATTTTCAGCCATCCTTAGAATCACCTCTTTTCAGCAGAGCTTTCCAGACCTTTGCCAAAACATATGCACCCTAGATGCTGATGTTCCACAGGCTCCACCCTTTTCTCTGTTCCTTTTCACTCTCCATATTCTCCCTGGACAATCTCGCTTCATCAAGGCCCTTCTCCAGCTTCTGATACTATCAAAATATATATGCTGTTAACTCTAAGATTGATAGGTACAGCCCAGGTTTCTCTGCCAAGTACTAGATCGTTTAAGTCTGCCTATCCACTGGACATTCCACCTGAAGGCCCATTCACTGTGTCCAAACCCAGCTTCATGATGGAACCCCCAGACAGGTCTGTTCTTCATCTGTGTCCCTTCTCTGTCAATGGCACCACCATCCTTCCAACTGCGCAAGCTACAACCCTCAAAATCACTGTTGCTTCTCTTTTCTCCTTTATTCCTTTCACATTCAATTGCTCACCAAGTCCTCTAGCTTCTGCCTCCCAAATTCTGTCTCAAATGTCCTCTCTGCTTCCTCTGCTACTGACTCAGTCCAATCCTCATCTTCTCTTATCTGAACCACTAAAATAACCCCTCAGCTGCTCTCCCTGACTCAAAGCTTCCTGTATCAATCTATCCCCCAATGTATCCACTATATCTGTCTTCTAATTTTAGATATTACTAAAGCACTTCAGACTTCCACACAGGGTTGATGTGGATGTGCCTGTGCTCCAAATAAAGAAATCTAGAGATAAAGGAGTAGAAACAATAATGAAAAAAAGCAGGACACCATGAAAAAGGAACAGGGAGATTTGGAGAAAAAAATAAAACTTCTGACTATAAAAAATATAGTCATTGAAATTAAAAATTGTAGTCACTGAAATAAAAAACTCAGTGGATAAGCTGAACATATAATTAAACAGAAGATGAAGAGATACTTTCACCAGAAGATAAGTGAGGAGATTTCCCAGAATGTATCACAGAGAGAGAAAGCAATGGGAAATACAGAAGACAGCTGAAGAGGCATGGAGAGTAGAAAGATAAGGCCTAGTAGATATCTGGCAAAATTTCTAAGAGACAAGAGAGAGAATGGGGAAGAAACAACGTTTGAGTTGATAATGACTGCACACTTTCTAAACTAAAGAAGCATAGTGAATCTCCAGAAGGAAATGAAAATAAATCCATACAAAGATACATTATAGGGAAATTACAGAACACTAAAGATAAAGTGAACATCTTAAAAGCAACCGGAGGGAAAATCAGATTACCTACAGAGGTAATAATTGAATTGACAAAGGACTTCTTCAACAGCTAAAACAGAAAGTCAGGCTGGGCGCAGTGGCTCACACCTATAATCCCAGAATTTTGGGAGGCTGTGGCAGGCAGATCACCTAAGGTCACAAGTCCAAGACCAGCCTGGCCAACATGGTGAAACCCTGTCTCTACTAAAGACAAAAAAATAAGCTGCGTGTAGTGGTGAGCACCTATAAACCCAGCTACTCGGTAGACTTAGGCAGGAGAATCAGTTGAACCTGGGAGGCTGAGGCTGCAATGAGCCGAGGTCACCCCACAGCACTCCAGCCTGGACAACAGAGTGAAACTCTATCTCAAAAAAAAAAATAATAGGCCAGGCGCGGTGGCTCAAGCCTGTAATCCCAGCACTTTGGGAGGCTGAGGCAGGTGGATCACAAGGTCAAGAGATTGAGACCATCCTGGTCAACATGGTGAAACTCCGTCTCTACTAAAAATACAAAAAATTAGCTAGGCATGGTGGCGCGTGCCTGTAGTCCCAGCTACTTGGGAGGCTGAGGCAGGAGAATTGCCTGAACCCAGGAGGCGGAGGTTGCAGTGAGCCAAGATCGCGCCATTGCACTCCAGCCTGGGTAACAAGCGCAAAACTCCGTCTCAAAAAAAAAAAAATAAACAAAAAAACAAACAAAAAAACAAATAAATAAATAAAATAGAAAGTCAAAAGTAGTAGAATATTTTCAAAATGCAGGGGGATAAATGGCAATGTGAAATTCTGCTTTTAGCTAGATAATCATGCATGTATGAAGGCAAAATAAAGATATTTTAAAAGACAGCTGATCATTCATGGACTTTTTTTTTTGAGACAGAGTTCTACTCTTATCACCCAGGCTGGAGCGCAATGATGTGATCTCAGCTCACTGCAACCTCTGCCTCCCGGGTTCAAGCAATTCTTCTGCCTCAGCCTCCCAAGTAGCTGAGATTACAAGTGCGGCCACCATGCCTGGCTAATTTTTGTATTTTTGGTAGAGACAGGGTTTCACCATGTTGGCCAGGCTGATCTCGAACTCCTGACCTCAGGTGATCCACCCGCCTTGGACTCCCAAAGTGCTGGGAGCCACAGTGCCTGGCCATGGACTCTTAATAAAATAACTTCTGTTTATTTTTATTTTTTTTGTCTCAAGATTTGCTTGTGAATAAAATATCTTTTAAGAGATTTATTTAAGTTAAAAAACAATTACACAGAATACAAAAGAACACAGAATAAGTAGGATGCAAGAGGCAATGGTGAACAAAGACTCTGGTGAACCCTTTGTTTAATCTAAATAAAGACTGACTATGAAATAATTGACCACCAGGGGATTAAAAACAAGATGGAATTAAAGTACTAGACAGTTACATGGAAGATGGGAGGAGGGTGATGCGAGATGAAGGGTTTGCAAGATTTTGGAAAGTTAGGAAGAGGCTAGAGAAATGAATTACTTTTAAACTTTGAAAAGGATGCATGCTAAAATTTAAGGCTAATCTCTAAAAGGATACAAATGGAATATATAACTTCTAAACCAGCAGAGAGAGAAAAAAGAGAAATAAAGAAAACTATAATAGAAAACAGGAAAGGAGAGGATAAAGGCAATAAAGACAAAATAAATGATATTTGCTGTCAAAAAAAGAAACATAATCAAAATAAAAAGTAATGGTTCCCTCCAACACCTCCAATGCCACATTTCAGCAGTAGCTTTTCAAACCTTTACCCCAAAACATATATGTAAAGCAATCATATTTGGAATGCAATCTAAAATGTACCTTACTCTCCTGCTTACAATTCTTCATTGGCTGCCTGTAAGATGAAATGCAAAATACTCAGCAGAATAAGCTAAATTCCTTTATGATTTGACCCTGACAACCCATCTAGCTGAACCCCATCTAGTCAAAGATCCAAGTATAACTTCTGATTTCCCCAAATCTTTTTTTTTTTTTTGAGATACAGTCTCACTCTGTCACTCAGTGGCACGATCTTGGATCACTACAGCCTCTGCCTCCAGAGGTTGTAGCAATTTTCATGCCTCAGCCTCCCGAGTAGCTGAGATTACAGGCACAAACCACCATGCCTGGCTAATATTTTGAATTTTTAGTAGAGATGGGGGGGTCTCACCATGTTAGCCAGGCTGGTCTCTAGCTCCTGACCTCAAATGATCTGCTTGCCTCTGCCTCCCAAAATGCTGAGATTATAGGCATGAGCCACTGCACCTGGCCTGATTTCCTCAAGTCTTAACTACCAATAGCCTACCATTGACCAGAAACCTTACCAATAACATTAACAATTGATTAACATGTATTTTTTGTGTTGTACATATTATACATTGTATTCTTATAATAAAGTAAGCTAGAGAAAAGAAAACGTTGGCCAGGCATAGCGGCTCACACCTATAATCCCAGCACTTTAGGAGGCCAAGGCAGGTGGATCAGTTGAGGTCAGGAGTTCAAGACTAGCTTGGCCAACATGGTGACACCGTGTCTCTACTAAAAATACAAAAATTAGCCAGGCATGGTGGTGTGCACCTGTAATCCCAGCTACTCGAGAGGCTGAGGCAGGAGAATCGCTTGAACCGGGGAGGTAGAGGTTGCAGTGAGCCAAGATTGCACCAGTGCACTCCAACCTGGGGAAAGAAGAAAGAAAGAAAAGAAAGAAAAAGAAAGAAAGAAAGAGAAAGAAAGAGAGAGAGGGGGGAGGGAAGGAAAGAAGGAAGGAAGGAAGGAAGGAAGGAAGGAAGGAAGGAAGGAAGGAAGGAAGGAAGGAAGGAAGGAAAATGTTAATAAAATCATAAGGAAAAGAAAATATATTTATTATTCATTAGGTAGAAATGAATCATAGGACCGGGTGTGGTGGCTCATGCCTGTAATTCAAGCACTTTGGAGGCCAAGGCGGACGGATCATCTGAGGTCGGGAGTTCAAGACCAGCCTGACCAACATGGTGAAACCCTATCTTAAAAAAAGAAAGAAGAAGAAAGAAATGAATCATCATAAAGATCTTTATCCTCATCATTTTCACATTGAATAGGCTAAGAAGGAGGAAGAGGAAGGGTTGGTCTTACTGTCTTAGGAGTGGCAGAGGTAGAAGAAAATCTGCATATAAGTGTACATGTGCAGTTCAGACCCAAGTTGTCCAAGGGTCAACTGTAGATCTTAATTTGAGCCATATCTGTTGATAGTTTAGGATCTGCTTCAAGTCTCTGATATGTGTTCCTCTGTCTAGAATGCCCTTCTCCCCTCTTCTGTACTTGGCAGTTTCCCAGTATTCTAGAAGACTTTCCTTGTTGCGCGCAGTGGCTCATGCCTGTTATGCCAGGGCTTTGGGAAGCCAACACAGGGGGATTGCTTGAGACCAGGAGTTCAGCCCGGGCAACATAGCAAGACCCCATCTCTACAAAAAAAAAAAAAAAAGAAAGAAAGGAAAAAATTAGCCAGGCATGGTGGTATGTGCCTGTAGTCTGAGTTACTTGGGAGGCTGAGGTGGGAAGATTGCTTGTGCCCAGGAGATCAAGGCTACAGTGTTCTATGATTGCACCACTGCACTCCAGCTTAGGCAACAGAGTGAGACCTGGTCTCTCAAAAGTAAAAACTTGTCTTGGCCGGGCGCGGTGGCTCAAGCCTGTAATCCCAGCACTTTGGGAGGCCGAGGCGGGTGGATCACGAGGTCAAGAGATCAAGACCATCCTGGTCAACAAGGTGAAACCCCGTCTCTACTAAAAATACAAAAATGAGCTGGGCATGGTGGCGCGTGCCTGTAATCCCAGCTACTCGGGAGGCTGAGGCAGGAGAATTGCCT
>PVHO010016003.1:0-53261 GCA_004024885.1 Saguinus imperator | reverse complement strand
ATATTTCTCATTACAGCCTGTACTCCCATTAACTGAGGAATATCCAAACGCAGCTTTTACTAGAAACGTGTTTCTAACTCCTGAATATAAACATAGATGTAACTCACTTAGTTGAACAAACGAACAGCAGAGCAGATTGTAGGATACGTTTCTTCTGTGCTGCAGAGGCAGTCTACTGCTATTCGTTATATGCGGGAATGCTGCTGGAAAGGCCTGTTTTAAGATTCTCCACAGAAATCGTACCCAAACTACTGCTTCAACACACCAGCAAAACTCTGTAAGTTGAATCACACACTTACAACCGTTCTGTTAGATAGCTCCGTTTTGGTTTTAGAACCAGAGAGTTCTCATTACAGCCTATACTCCCATTCACTCAGGAATGTCCCAACGCAGCTCTTACCAGAAACGTGTTTCTAAATCCTGAATCTAAAGGGAGATTTACCTCACTTAGCTGAACAAACGCACAGCAGAGCAGATTTATGGATATGTTTCTTCCGTGTTTTGTTGGCAGAGTTTTACTGCTATTTCGTTATATGCGGGAATACTGCGGGAAATGCCTGTTTTGAGATTGACCACAGAAAGCGTTTCCAAACTACAGCTTCAACACATGGGCTTAACTCTGTAAAGTGAATGCACACGTTGACAACCGTTCTATTAAATAGCTCCGTTTTGGTTTTAGAACCAGAGAGTTCTCATTACATCCTATATTCCCATTCACTCAGGAATGTCCAAACGAAGTGCTAACCAGAAACGTGTTTCTAACTCCTGAATCTAAAGGGATATTTAACTCATTTAGCTGAACAATCGCACAGAAGATCAGATTGAAGGATACGATTCTTCTGTTTTCTAGGCAGAGTTTTACTGCTATTTCATTATATGCGGGAATACTGATGGAAATGCCTGTTTTGAGATTCTCCACAGAAAGCGTTTTCAATCTACTCCTTCAACACACCAGTTTAACTCTGTAAGTTGAATGCAAACATTGACAACCATTCTGTTAGATAGCTCCGTTTTGTTTTTTAAACTAGGGAGTTTTCATTTCAGCATGTACTCCCATTCATTCAAAAATGTCCAAACGCATCTCTTACCAGAAACGTGTTTCTAACTCCTGAATCTAAAGGAAGATTTAACACACTTACCTGAACAAACGCAGAGCAGAGCAGATTGAACTATACGTTTCTTCTGAGTTTTAGGCAGTTTTACTGCTATTTCGTTATATGCGGGAATACTGCTGGAAATGCCTGGTTTGAGATTCTCCACAGAATGCGTATCCAAACTACTGCTTCAACACACGGGCTTAACTCTGTAAGTTGAATGCACAAATTGACAACCATTCTGTTAGATAGCTTTTTTTTTTTTGGTTTTAGAACCAGAGAGTTTTCATTAAACCATGTACTTCCGTTCATTCAGGAATGTCCAAACGCAGCTCTTACCAGAAACTTGTTTCTAACTCCTGAATCTAAAGGGAGATTTAACTCACTTAGCTGAACAAACCCACAGCAAAGTCGATTTAAGGATACGTTTCTTCTGTGTTTTAGGCAGAGTTTTCCTGCTATTTCATTATATGCGGGAATACTCCTGGAATTGCCTGTTTTGAGATTCTCCACATAAAGCGTATCAAAACTGCTGCTTCAACACACCAGCTTAACTCTGTAGGTTGAATGCACACACTTACCACCGTTCCGTTAGATAACTCCGTTTTTGTTTTAGAACCAGAGAGTTCTCATTACAGCATATACTTTCATTCACTCAGAAATGTCCCAATGCAACTCTTACCAGAAAAAAGTTTCTATCTCCTGAATCTAAAGGGAGATTTATCTCACTTAGCTGAACTAACGCACAGCAGAGCAGATTTAAGGATACGTTTCTTCTGTGTTTTAGGCACAGTTTTTCTGCTATTTCGTTATATTCTGGAATACTGCGGGAATGCCTGTTTTGAGATTGACCACAGAAAGCGTTTCCAAACTACTGCTTCAACACACGGGCTCAACTCTGTAAGTTGAATGCACACATTGACAACCGCTCTGTTAGATAGCTCCGTTTTGGTTTTAGAACCAGAGATTTCTCATTACAGCCTATACTCGCATTCACTCAGGAATGTACAAACGAAGTGCTTACCAGAAACGTGTTTCTAACTCCTGAATCTAAAGTGAGATTTAACTCACTTAGCTGAAACAACGCACAGCAGAGCAGATTGAAGGATACGTTTCTTCTGTGTTTTAGGCAGAGTTTTACTGTTATTTTGTTATATGTGGGAATATTGCTGGAAATGCCTGCTTTGAGATTCTCCACAGAAACCGTTTCCATACTACTGCTTCAACACAAGGGCTTAACTCTGTAAGTTGAATGCACACAATGACAACAGTTCTGTTAGATTGCTCCGTTTTGGTTTTAGAACCAGAGAGTTCTCATTACAGCCTATACAACCATTCACTCAGGAATGTCCAAATGCAGCTCTTACCTGAAACGTGTTTTTTACTCCAGAATCTTAAGGGAGATTTAACTCACATAGCTGAAAGAACACACAGCAGAGCAGATTGAAGGATACGTTTCTTCTGTGTTTTAGGCAGAGTTTTACTGCTATTTTGTTATATGCAAGAATACTGCTGGAAATGCCTGTTTGAGATTGATCACAGAAAGCAATTCCAACCTACTGCTTCAACACATGGGCTTAACTCTGTAAGTTGAATGCACACATTGACAACCTTTCTGTTAGATAGCTCCTTTTTCGTTTTAGAACCAGAGAGTTTTCATTAAACCATGTACTTCCATTCATTCAGGAATGTCCAAACGAAGCTCTTAGCAGAATCTTGTTTCTATCTCCTGAATCTAAAGGGAGATTTAACTCACTTAGCTGAACAAACGCACAACAGAGCAGATTTAAGGATAACTTTCTTCTGTGTTTTAGGCAAAGTTTTACTGCTATTTCGTTATATGTGGGAATATTCCTGGAATTGCCTGTTTTGAAACTCTCCACAGAAAGCGTATCAAAACCGCTTTTTCAACACACCAGCTTAACTCTGTAAGTTGAATGCACACACTTACAACCGTTCTGTTAGATAACTCCGTTTTTGTTTTAGAACCAGAGAGTTCTCGTTACAGCTTATACTCTCATTCACTCAGGAATGTCCCAACACAACTCTTACCAGAAAAGTGTTTCTAACTCCTGAATCTAAAGGGAGATTTATCTCACTTAGCTGAGCAAACGAACAGCAAAGCACACTTAAGGATACGTTTTGTCTGTGTTTTAGGCAGAGGCTTTCTACTATTTTGTTATATGCGGGAATACTGCAGGAAACACCTGTTTTGAGATTGACCACAGAAAGCGTTTCCAAACTACTACTTCAACACAGGGGCTTAACTCTGTAATTTGAATGCACACATTGACAACCGCTCTGTTAGATAGCTCCGTTTTGGTTTTAGAACCAGAGAGTTCTCATTACAGCCTCTACTCCCATTTACTCAGGAATGTCCAAACACAGTGCTTACCAGAAACGTGTTTCTAACTCCTGAATCTAAAGGGAGATTTAACTCACTTAGCTGAGCAAACACACAGCAGAGCAGATTGAAGGATACGTTTTCTCTATGGTTTAGGCATAGTTTTACTGCTATTTTGTTATATGCGGGAATACTGCTGGAAATGCCTGTTTTGAGATTCTCCACAGAAAGCGTTTCCAATCTACTGCTTCAACACAGCAGCTTGACTCTGTAAGTTGAATGCACACATTGACAATCGTTCTGTTTGATACCTCCGTTTTGGTTTTAGAACCAGAGAGTTCTCATTACAGCATATACTCTCATTCACTCAGGAATGTCCCAACGCAACTCTTACCAGAAAAGTGTTTCTAACTCCTGAATCTAAAGGGAGATTTAACTCACTTAGCTGAACAAAGTCACAGCAGAGCCGATTTAAGGATACGTTTCTTCTGTGTTTTAGGCAGAGTTTTACTGCTATTTCATTATATGCGGGAATATTAATGGAATTGCCTGTTTTGAGACTCTCCACAGAAAGCGTATCAAAACTGCTGCTTCAACACACCAGCTTAACTCTGTAAGTTGAATTCACACATTTACAACCGTTCTGTTAGATAACTCCGTTTTTGTTTTAGAACCAGAGAGTTCTCATTACAGCATATACTCCCATTCACTCAGGAATGTCACAATGACACTCTTACCAGAAAAGTGTTTCTAACTCTTGGAATCTAAAGGGAGATATAACTCACTTAGCTGAGCAAACACACAGCAGAGCAGATTGAAGGATACGTTTCTTCTGTGTTTTAGGCATAGTTTTACTGCTATTTCATTGTATGCGGGAATACTGCTAGAAATGCCTGTTTTGAGATTCTCCACAGAAAGCGTTTCCAATCTACTGCTTCAAAACACCAGTTTAACTCTTCAACTTGAATGCACACATTGACAACCGTTTTGTTAGGTATCTCCATTTTGTTTTTAGAACCAGGGAGTTTTCATTACACCATGTACTTCTATTCACTCAAAAATGTCCAAACGCAGCTCTTACCAGAAACGTCTTTCTGACTCCTGAATCTAAAGGGAGATTTAACACAGATAGCTGAACAAAAGCAAAGCAGAGCAGATTGAGGTATACGTTTCTTCTGAGTTTTAGGCAGAGTTTTACTGCTATTTCCTTATATGCGGGAATACTCCTGGAATTGCCTGTTTTGAGATTCTCCACAGAAAGCGTTTTCAATCTAGTCCTTCAACACACCAGTTTAAGTCTGTAAGTTGAATGCAAACATGGACAACCGTTCTGTTAGACAGCTCGGTTTTGTTTTTAAAACCAGGGAGTTTTCATTTCAGCATGTACTCCCATTCATTCAAAAATGTCCAAACGCAGCTCTTACCAGAAAGGTGTTTCTAACTCCTGAATCTAAAGGAAGATTTAACACACTTAGCTGAAGAAACGCACAGCAGAGCAGATTGAAGTATACGTTTCTTCAGAGTTGTAGGCAGAGTTTTACTGCTATTTCATTATATGCAGGAATACTGCCAATATGCCTGTTTTGAGATTGACCACAGAAAGTGTTTCCAAACTACTTCTTCAACACACGGGCTCAACTCTGTAAGTTGAATGCACACATTGACAACCGCTCTGTTAGATAGCTCCGTTTTGGTTTTAGAAACAGAGAGTTCTCATTACAGCCTATACTCCCATGTACTCAGGAATGTCCAAACGAAGTGCTTACCAGAAATGTGTTTCTAACTCCTGAATCTAAAGGGAGATTTAACTCACTTAGCTGAGAAAACACACAGCAGAGCAGATTGAAGGATACGTTTCTTCTGTGTTTTAGGCATACTTTTACTGCTATTTCATTGTATGCAGGAATACTGCTGGAAATGCCTGTTTTGAGATTCTCCACAGAAAGGGTTTCCAATCTACTGATTCAAAACACCAGTTTAACACTGTAAGTTGAATGCACACATTGGCAACCGTTCTGTTAGGTATCTCCATTTTGTTTTTAGAAACAGAGAGCTTTCATTAGACCCTGTACTTCCATTCACTCAAAAATGTCCAAATGCAGCTCTTACCAGAAACGTGTTTCTGACTCCTGAATCTAAAGGGAGATTTAACACACTTAGGTGAACAAACACACAGCAAAGCAGATTGAAGTACACGTTTCTTCTGGGCTTTAGGCAGAGTTTTACTGCTATTTAGTTATTTGCAGGAATACTGCTGGAAATGCCTGGTTTGAGATTCTCCACAGAATGCGTATCCAAATTACTGCTTCCTCACGCCAGCTAAACTTTGTAAGTTGAATGCACACATTGACAACCATTCTGTTCGATAGATCCGTTTTTGTTTTAGAACCAGAGAGTTCTCATTACAGCCTATATTCTCATTCACTCAGGAATGTCCCAACGCAGCTCTTACCAGAAAAGTGTTTCTAACTCCTGCATCTAAAGGGAGATTTAACTCACATAGCTGAACAATCGCACAGCTGAGCAGATTGAAGGATACATTTCTTCTGTGTTTCAGGTCAAGTTTTACTGTTATTTTGTTATATGTGGGAATATTGCTGGAAATGCCTGTTATGAGATTCTCCACAGAAACCATTTCCATACTACTGCTTCAACACAAGGGCTTAACTCTTTAAGTTGAATGCACACAATGACAACAGTTCTGTTAGAGTGCTCCGTTTTGGTTTTAGAACCAGAGAGTTCTCATTACAGCCTATACTCCCATTCACTCAGGAATGTTTAAACGCAGCTCTTACCAGAAACGGGTTTTTTACTCCAGAATCTTAAGCGAGATTTAACTCACTTATCTGAAAGAATGCATAGCAATGCAGATTGAAGGATACGTTTCTTCTGTGTTTTAGGCAGAGTTTTACTGCTATTTCATTATATGCAAGAATACTGCTGGAAATGCCTGTTTGAGATTGACCATAGAAAGCATTTCCAACCTACTGCTTCAACACACGGGCTTAACTCTGTAAGCTGAATGCACACATTGACAACCGTTCTGTTAGGTAGCTCCTTTTTGGTTTTAGAACCAGAGAGTTTTTATTAAACCATGTACTTCAATTCATTCAGGAATGTCCAAACGCTGCTCTTACCAGAAACTTGTTTCTAACTCCTGAATCTAAAGGGAGATTTATCTCACTTAGCTGAACAAACGCACAGCAGAGCCGATTTAAGGATACGTTTTTTTCTGTGTTTTAGGCAGAGTTTTACTGCTATTTCCTTATATACGAGAATACTCCTGGAATTACCTGTTTTGAGATTCTCCACAGAAAGCATATCAAAACTGCTGCTTCAACACACCAGCTTAACTATGTAGGTTGAATGCACACACTTACCACCGTTCTGTTAGAAAACTTCGTTTTTGTTTTAGAACCAAGAGTTCTCATTACAGCATATACTCCCATTCACTCAGGAATGTCCCAATGCAACTCTTACCAGAAAATTGTTTCTAACTCCTGAATCTAAAGGGAGATTTAACTCACTTAGCTGAGCAAACACACAGCAGAGCAGATTGAAGGGAACGTTTCTTCTGTGTTTTAGGCATACTTTTACTGCTATTTCGTTGTATGCGGGAATACTGCTGGAAATGCCTGTTTTGAGATTCTCCACAGAAAGCGTTTCCAATCTACTGCTTCATAACACCAGTTTTACTCTGTAAGTTGAATGCACACATTGACAACCGTTCTGTTAGATATCTCCATTTTGTTTTTAGAACCAGAGAGTTTTCATTACACCATGTACTTCCATTCACTCAAAAATGTCCAAACGCAGCTCTTACCAGAAACGTCTTTCTGACTCCTGAATCTAAAGTGAGATTTAACACACTTAGCTGAACAAACGCAAAGCAGAGCAGATTGAAGTATAAGATTGTTCTGAGTTTTAGGCAGAGTTTTCCTGCTATTTCGTTATATGCGGGAATACTGCTGGAAAAGCCTGGTTTGAGATTCTCCACAAAATGTGTATGCAAACTACTGCTTCAACACACCAGCTTAACTCTGTAAGTTGAATGCACATATTGACAACCGTTCTGTTTGATAGCTCCGTTTTGGTTTTAGAACCAGAGAGTTCTCATTACAGCCTATACTCCCATTCATAGAGGAATGTCCCAATGCAGCTCTTACCAGAAATGTGTTTCTAAATCCTGAATCTAAAGCGAGATTTATCTCACTTAGGTGAACAAACGCACAGCAGAGCAGATTGAAAGATACGTTTCTTCTGTGTTTTAGGCAGAGTTTTACTGCTATTTTGTTATATGCGAGAATACTGCTTTAAATGCCTGTTTTGAGATTTCTCAACAGAAAACTTTTCCAGACTACTCCTTCAAAACACGAATTTAACTCTGTAAGTTGAATTCACACATTGACAATTGTTCTGTTAGGTAGCTCCGTTTTTGTTTTAGAAGCAGATAGTTTTCATTACAGCATACACTCCCATTTACTCAGAAATGTCCAAACGCAGCTCTTACTAGAAACGTGTTTCTAACTCCTGAATCTAAAGGGAGATTTACCTCACCTATTTGAAAAAACTTAAAGCAGAGCAGATTGAAGGATACGTTCCTTCTGTGTTTTTGGCAGAGTTTAACTGCTATTTCTTTATATGCGGGAACACTGCTGGAAATGCCTGTTTTGAGATTTCTCCACAGAAAGCGTTTCCACACTTCCCCTTCAACACACGAGTTTAACTCTGTCAGTTGAATGCACACATTGACAACCGTTCTGTTAGGTAGCTCCGTTTTGGTTTTAGAAGCAGAGAGTTCTTCTTACAGCATATACACCCATTCAATGAGGAAAGTCCAAACGCAGCTTTTACCAGAAAAGTGTTTCTAACTCCTAAATTTAATGGGTGGTTTAACTCACTTAGCTGAACGAAGGCACAGCAGAGCAGATTTAAGGATACGTTTCTTCTGTGTTTTAGGCAGAGTTTAACTGCTATTTCGTGATATTTGGGAATACTGATGGAAATGCCTGTTATGAGATTCTCTAGAGAAAGCGTTTCCAATCTACTGCTTCAACACACCAGCTTAACTCTGTAAGGTGAATGCACACATTGACAACCATTTTGTTAGATAGCTCCGTTTTGGTTTTAGAACCAGAGAGTTCTCTTTACAGCATGTACTTTCATTTACTAAAAAATGTCCAGACGCAGCTCCTACCAGAAACGTGTTTCTAACTCCTGAATCCAAAGGGAGATTTAA
Organism: Saguinus imperator; assembly: GCA_004024885.1. Classification (NCBI taxonomy): domain Eukaryota; kingdom Metazoa; phylum Chordata; class Mammalia; order Primates; family Cebidae; genus Saguinus; species Saguinus imperator. The sequence goes on along the minus strand of PVHO010016003.1, from coordinate 44,584 downwards.
CACACTTAGATGAACAAACGCACAGCAGAGCAGATTGAAGGATACGTTTCTTCTGTGTTTTAGGCAGAGTTTTACTGCTATTTTGTTATATCCGGGAATACTGCTGGAAATGCCTGTTTTCAGATTTCTCCTCAGAAAGCATGTCCAGACTTCCCCTTAAACACACGAGTTTAACACTGTAAGTTGAATGCACACATTGACAATCGTTCTGATAGGGAGCTCCATTTTGGTTTAAGAAGTAGAGAGTTCTCATTACAGCATATAATCCCATTCACTCAGAAATGTCCAAACACAGCTCTTACCAGAAACGTGTTTCCAACTCCTGAATCTAAAGGAAGATTTACCTCACTTAGTTGAAAAAACGCAAAGCAAAGCAGATTGAAGGATACGTTTCTACTCTGTTTTAGGAAGCATTTTACTGCTATTTTGTTATATGCGGGAATTCTACTAGAAGTGCCTGTTTTGAGATTTCTCCACAGAAAGCGTTTCCACACTTCCCCTTCAACACACGAGTTTAACTCTGTAAGTTCAATGCACACATTGACAACCGTTCTGTTAGGTTTCTCGGTTTTGGTTTCAGAAGCAGAGAGTTCTCATTACAGCCTATACTCCCTTTCACTCAGGAATGTCCAAACACAGCTCTTACCAGAATGGTGTTTCTACCTTCTGAATCTAAAGGGATATTTAACTCACATAGCTGAACAAAAGCACAGCAGAGCAGATAAAATGATACATTTCCTCTGCAATTCAGGCAGAATTTTACTGCTATTTCGATATATGTGAGAATACTGCTGGAAATGCCTGTTTTGAGATTTCTTCTCTGGAAGCGTTTCCAGACTTTCCCTTCAACACACGAGTTTAACTCTGTAAGTTGAATGCACACATTGACAATCGATCTGTTAGGTAGCTCAGTTTTTGTTTTAGAAGCAAAGAGTTCTCATTATAGCATATACTCCCATTCACTCAGAAATGTCCAAACTCAGCTCTTACCAGAAACGTGTTTCTAACTCCTGAATCTAACGAGAGATTTAACTCACTTAGCTGAACAAACGCAGAGCAGAGCGGATTGAAGGATACATTTCTTCTGTGTTTTAGGCAGAGTTTTACTGCTATTTCATTGTATGCGGGAATACTGCTGGAAATGATTGTTTAGAGTTTTCTCCACAGAAAGCATTTCCAGACTTCCCCTTAAACACACGAATTTAACTCTGTAAGTTGAATGCACACATTGACAACCGTTCTGTTAGGGAGCTCCGTTTTGGTTTTATAAGCAGAGAGTTCTCATTACAGCATATACTCCCATTCATTCAGAAATGTCCAAACACAGCTCTAACCAGAAACGTGTTTCTGACTCCTGAATCTAAAGGGAGATTGAACACACTTAGCTGAACAAACGCACAGCAGAACATATTGAAGTATACGTTTCTTCTGAGTTTTAGGCAGAGTTTTACTGCTATATCGTTATATGCGGGAATACCGCTGGAAATGCCTGGTTTGAGATTCTCCACAGAATGCGTATCCAAACTACTGCTTCCTCACAAAAGCTGAACTCTGTAAGTTGAATGCACACATTGTCAACCATTCTGTTCAATAGCTCCGTGTTGGTTTTAGAACCAGAGAGTTCTCATTACAGCCTATATTTTCATTCACTCAGGAATGTCCCAACGCAGCTCTTACCAGAAACGTGTTTCTAACTCCTGAATCTAAAGGGAGATTTAATTCAGTTAGCTGAACAAATGCACAGCTGAGCAGATTGAAGTTTACGTTTCTTCTGTGTTTCAGGCAGAGTTTTACTGTTATTTCATTATATGTGAAAATATTCCTGAAAATGCCTGTTTTGAGATTCTCCACAGAAACCGTTTCCATACTACTGCTTCAACACAAGGGCTTAACTCTGTAAGTTGAATGCACGCAATGACAACAGTTCTGTTAGATTGCTCCATTTTGGTTTTAGAACCAGAGAGTTCTCATTACAGCCTATACTCCCATTCACTCAGGAATGTCCAAATGCAGCTCTTACCACAAACGTGTTTTTTACTCCAGAATCGTAAGGGAGATTTAACTCAGTTAGCTGAAAGAACGCACAGAAGAGCAAATTGAAGGATACGTTTCTTCTGTGTTTTAGGCAGAGTTTTACTGCTATTTCGTTATATGCAAGAATACTGCTGGAAATGCCTGTTTGCGATTGACCACAGAAAGCATTTCCAACCTACTTCTTCAACAGACGGGCTTAACTTTTTAAGTTGAATGCACACATTGACAACCGTTCTGTTAGATAGCTCCTTTTTGGTTTTAGAACCAGAGAGTTTTCATTAAACCATGTACTTCCATTCATTCAGGAATTTCCAAATGCAGCTCATTCCAGAATCTTGTTTCTAACTCCTGAATCTAAAGGGAGATTTAACTCATTTAGCTGAAGAAACGCAGAGCAGAGCCGATTTAAGGATATGTTTTTTCTGTGTTTTAGGCAGAGTTTTACTGCTACTTCATTATATGCGGGAATACTCCTGGAATTGCCTGTTTTGACATTCTCCACAGAAAGCGCATCAAAACTGCTGCTTCAACACACCAGCTTAACTCTGTAGGTTGAATGCACACACTTACCACCGTTCTGTTAGATAACTCCGTTTTTGTTTTAGAACCAGAGAGTTCTCATTACAGCATATACTCCCATTCACTCAGGAATGTCCCAATGCAAGACTTTCCAGAAATGAGTTTCTAACTCCTGAATCAAAAGGGAGATTTATCTCACTTAGCTGAACAAACGCACAGCAGAGCAGGTTTAAGGACACGTTTTTTCTGTGTTTTAGGCACAGTTTTTCTCCTATTTCATTATATGTGGGAATACTGCGGGAAATGCCTGTTTTGAGATTGACCAGAGAAAGCGTTTCTAAACTGCTGCATAAACACATGAGTTTATCTTTGTAACTTGAATGCACACATTGACAACCATTCTGTTATTTGGCTCCGTTTTGGGTTTAGGACCAGATATTTCTCATTACAGATTGTACTCCCATTCACTCAGGAATATCCAAATGCAGCTTTTACTAGAAACGTGTTTTTAACTCCTGAATCTAAAAATAGATGTAACTCACTTAGTTGAACAAACGCACAGCAGGGCAGATTGAAAGACACGTTTCTTCTATGTTTCAGAGGCAGTATTACTGCTATTCGTTATATGCGGGTATTTGGCTGGAAATGCCTGTTTGAGATTCTCCACAGAAAGCGTTTCCAAACTGCTGCATAAACACATGAGTTTAACTCCATGAGTTGAATGCACACATTGACAACCATTCTGTTAGATAGCTCCGTTTTGGTTTTAGAACCAGATATTTCACATTACAGCCTGTACTCCCATTCACTCAGGAATTTCCAAATGCAGATTTTACTAGAAAAGTGTTTCTAACTCTTAAATCTAAACATAGATGTAACTCACTTAGTTGAACAAACGCACAACAGAGCAGGTTATAGGATTCCTTTCTTCTGTGTTTCAGAGGCAGTGTTTCTGCTATTCGTTATATGCGGGTATTTGGCTGGAAATGCCTGTTTTGAGATTCTCCACAGAAAGCATTTGCAAACTGCTGCATAAACACATGAGTTTATCTCTGTAAGTTGAATGCACACATGATATCTATTCTGTTAGACAGCTCCGTTTTGGTTTTAGAACCAGATATTTCTAATTACAGCCTGTATTCCAATTAACTGAGGAATTTCCAAATGCAGCTCTTACTAAAAACGTTTTTTAAACTCCTGAATCTAAACATAGATGTAACACACTTAGTTGAAGAAAGGCACAGCTCAGCAGATTGTAGGATACGTTTCTTCTGTGTTTCAGAGGAAGTCTTAGTGCTTTTCATTGTATGCAGGCATTTGGCTGGAAATGCCTGTTTTCAAATTTTTTTCAGAAAGCGTTTCTAATCTGCTGCATAAACACATGAGTTTATCTTTGTAACTTGAATGCACACATTGACAACCATTCTGTTAGATAGCTCCGTTATGGTTTTAGGACCAGATATTTCTCATTACAGCCTGTACTCCCATTCACTCAGGAATATCCAAATGCAGCTTTTACTAGAAACGTGTTACTAACTCCTGAATCTAAACATAGATGTAACTCACTTAGTTGAACAAACGCAGAGCAGGGCAGATTTTAAGATATGTTTCTTCTCTGTTTCAGAGGCAGTCTTACTGCTATTTGTTATATATGGGTATTTGGCTGGAAATTCCTGTTTTGAGATTCTCCACAGAAAGAGTTTCTAAAGTGCTGCATAAACACATGAGTTAAACTCCATAATTTGAATGCACCCATTGACAACTGTTTTGTTAGATAGCTCTGTTTTGGTTTTAGAACCAGATAATTTTCATTACAGCCTGTACTCCCATTCACTCAGGAATTTCCAAACGCAGATTTAACTAGAAACGTGTTTCTAACTCCTGAATCTAAATATAGATGTAACTCACTTAGTTGAACAAACACACAGCAGAGCAGATTGTAGGATACGTTTCTTCTGTGTTGCAGAGGCAGTCTTACTGCTATTCGTTATATGCGGGTATTTGGATGGAAATGCCTGTTTTGGAATTCTCCACAGAAAGCGTATCCAAACTACTGCTTCAACACACCAGCTTAACTCTGTAAGTTGAATGCACACATTGACAATCGTTCTGTTAGATAGCTCCGTTTTGGTTTTAGAACCAGAGAGTTCTCATTTCAGAATGTACTTCCACTCACTCAGGAATCTCCAAATGCAGTTCTTAGCAGAAACATGTTTCTAACTCCTGAATCTAAAGGGAGATTAAACTCACTTAACTGAAAAAACACACAGCAGAGCAGATTGAAGGATACGTTTCTTCTGTATTTTAGGCAGAGTTTCACTGCTATTTTGTTATATGTGGGAATACTGCTTAAAATGCCTGTTTTGTGATTGACCACAGAAAGCGTATTCAAACTACTGCTTCAATACACGGACTTAACTCTGTAAGTTGAATGCACACATTGAAAACCGTTCTGTTATATAGCTTAGTTTTGGTTTTAGAACCAGAGAGTTCTCATTACAGCCTATACTCTCATTCACTCAGGAATGTCCAAACGAACTGCTTAAAAGAAACGTGTTTCAAACTTCTGAATATAAAGGGAGATTTAACTCACTTAGCTGAACAAACGCACAGCAGAGTAGATTGAAGGATACGTTTCTTCTGTGTTTTAGGCAGAGTTTTACTGCTATTTCGTTATATGCGGGAATACTGCTGGAAATGCCTGTTTTGAGATTCTCCACAGAAAGCGTTTTCAATCTACCGCTTCAACACACCAGTTTAACTCTGTAAGTGTAATGCACACATTGACAACCGTTTTGTTAGATAGCTCCATTTTGGTTTTAGAACCAGAGATTTGTCATTACAGCATGTACTCCAATTGACTCAAAATGTCCAAACACAGCTCTTACAAGAAACGTGTTCCTAACTCCTGAAGGTAAAAGGAGATTTAACACACTTAGCTGAACGAACGCACAGCAGCGCAGATTGAAATATACGTTTCTTCTGTGTCTTAGGCAGAGTTTTGCTGTTATTTCCTTACATGCGGGAATACTGCTGGAAATGCCTGGTTTGAGATTCTCCACAGAATGCGTTTCCAAACAACCGCTTCAAAAGACGGGCTTAACTGGGTAAGGTGAATGCACACATAGAAAACCGTTCTGTTACATAGCTCCGTTTTGGTTTCAGAACCAGAGAGTTTTCATTACAGCATGTACCCCCATTCATTCAAAAATGTCCAAACGCAGCTCTTACCAGAAACGTGTTTCTAAATCCTGAATCTAAAGAAAGATTTAACTCACTTAGCTGAACAAACGTGCAGCAGAGCAGATTGAAGGACACGTTTGTTCTGTGTTTTAGGCAGAGTTTTACTGCTATTTCGTTATATGCGGGAATACTGCTGAAAATGGTGTTTTGAGATTGACCACAGAAAGTGTTTCCAAACTATTGCTTCAACACACGGGTTTAACTCTGTAGGTTGAATGAACACATTGACAGCCGTTCTGATAGACAGCTCCGTTTTGGTTTTAGAACCAGAGAGTTCTCATTACAGCCTATACTCCCATTCACTCAGGAATGTCCCAACGCAGCTCTTACCAGAAACGTGTTTCTAACTCCTGAATCTAAAGGAAGATTTAACTCACTTAGCTGAACAAACGCATAGCTTAGCAGATTGAATGACACGTTTCTTCTGTGTTTTATACAGAGTTTTACTGCTATTTCGTTATATGCGTGAATACTGCTGGAAATGCCAGTTTTGAGATTGACCACAGAAAGCGTTTCCAAACTTCTGCTTCAACGCAAGGGCTTAACTCTGTAAGTTGAATGCACTGAATGACAACAGTTCTGTTAGATCGCTCCATTTTGGTTTGAGAACCAGAGAGTTCTCATTACAGCCTATACTACCGTTCACTCAGGAATGTCCGAACGCAGCTCTTACCAGAAACATGTTTTTTACTCCAGAATCTAAAGAAAGATTTAACTCACTTAGCTGAACAAACGCACAGCAGAGCAGATTGAAGGATACATTTCTTCTTTGTTTTAGGAAGAGTTTTACTGCTATTTCGTTATATGGGGTATACTGCTGGAAATGCCTGTTTTGAGATTCTCCACAGAAATCGTACCCAAACTACTGCTTCAACACACCAGCTAAACTATGTAAGTTGAATCACACACTTACAACTGTTCTGTTAGATATCTCCGTTTTGGTTTTAGAACCAGAGAGTTCTCATTACAGCATATACTCCCATTCACTCAGGAATGTCCCAACGCTTCTCTTACCAGAAGAGTGTTTCTAACTCCTGAATCTAAAGGGAGATTTATCTCACTTAGCTGAACAAACACAAAGCAGAGCAGATTGAAGGATACGTTTCTTCTGTGTTTTAGGAAGAGTTTTACTGCTTTTTCATTATATGCGGGAATACTGCTGGAAATGCCTATTTTGAGATTGACCACAGAAAGCGTTTCCAAACTACTGCTTCAACACACGAACTTAACTCTGTAAGGTGAATGCACAGATTGACAATCGTTCTGTTATATAGCTCCGTTTTGGTTTTAGAACCAGAGAGTTCTCATTACAGCCTATACTCCCATTCACTCAGGAATGTCCAAATGAAGTGCTTACTAGAAACGTGTTTCTAACTTCTGAATATGAAGAGAGATTTAACTCACTAAGCTGAAGAAACGCACAGCAGAGCAGATTGAAGGATACGTTTCTTCTGTGTTTTAGGCAGACTTTTACTGCTATTTCGTTATATGCGGGAATACTGCTAGAAATGCCTGTTTTCAGATTCTGCAAAGAAAGCGTTTTTAATCTATGGTTTCAACACACCAGTTGAACTCTGTAAGTTGAATGCACACGTTGTAAACCGTTCTGTTAGATAGCTCTGTTATGTTTTTAGAACCAGAGAGTTTTCATTACAGCATGTACTCCCATTCACTCAAAAATGTCCAAACGCAGCTCTTACCAGAAATGTGTTTCTAACTCCTGAATCTAAAGGGAGATTTAACTCACTTAGCTGAACAAACCCACAGCAGAGCAGATTGTAGTATACGTTTCTTCTGTGTTTTAGGCAGAGTTTTACTGGTATTTCGTTATCTGCGGGAATAATTCTGGAAAAACCTGGTTTGAGATTCTCCACAGAAAGTGTTTCCAGACTGCCCCTTCAACACACGAGTTTAACTCTGTAAGTTGAATGCACACATTGACAACCGTTTTGTTAGGGAGCTCCGTTTTGGTTTTAGAACCAGAGAGTTCTCATTACAGCATGCACTCCCATTCACTCAGGAATGTCCAAATGCAGCTCTTACCAGAAATGTGTTTCTAACTCCTGAATCTAAAGAGAGATTTAACTCACTTAGCTGAACAAACGCACAGCAGAGCATATTGAAGAATACGTTTCTTCTGTGTTTTATGAATAGTTTTTCTGCTATTTCGTTATATGCGGGAATACTGCTGGAAAAGCCTGTTTTGAGATTCTTCACAGAAAGCATTTTCAATCTACTGCTACAACACACCAGGTAAACTCTGTAACTTGAATGCATACATTGACAAACGTTCTGTTAGATAGCTCCGTGTTGTTTTTAGAACCAGAGAATTTTTATTACAGCATGTACTGCCATTCACTCAAAAATGTCCAAACGCAGCTCTTACCAGAAACGTGTTTCTAACTCCTGAATCTAATGGGAGATTTAGCACACTTAGCTGAACAAAAGCACAGCAGAGCAGATTGTAGAATACGTTTCTTCTGTGTTTTAGGCAGAGTTTTACTGCTATTTCGTTACAGGCAGGAATACTGCTGAAAATGCCTGGTTTGAGATTCTCCACAGAATTCGTTTCCAAACTACTGCTTCAACACACGGGCTTAACTGGGTAAGGTGAATGCACACATTGTCAACCGTTTTGTTAGATAGCACTTTTTGGTTTTAGAACCAGAGAGTTTTCATTAAACCATGTACTTCCATTCATTCAGGAACGTCCAAACGCAGCTCTTACCAGAAACGTGTTTCTAACTCCTGAAGCTAAAGGGAGATTTAACTCACTTAGCTGAACAAACGCACAGCAGAGCAGATTTAAGGATACGCTTCTTCTGTGTTTAAGGCAGAGTTTTATTGCTATTTTATTATTTGCGGGAATACTGTTGGAATTTCCTGTTTTGAGATTCTTCACAGAAAGCGTATCCAAACTACTGCTTCAACACACCACCCTAACTCTGTAAGTTGAATGCACACATTGACAACCGTTCTGTTAGATAGCTTTGTTTTGGTTTTAGAACAAGAGAGTTCTCATTACAGCATGTACTCCCATTCACTCAAAAATGTTCAAACGCAGCTCTTACCAGAAACGTGTTTCTAACTCCTGAATCTAAAGGGAGATTTAACACACTTAGCTGAACAAACACACAGCAAAGCAGATTGAAGAATACCATTCTTCTGTGTTTTAGGCAGAGTTTTACTGCTATTTCATTATATGCGGAAATACGCCTGGAAATTCCTGTTTTGAGATTCTCCACAGAAATCGTATTCAAACTACTGCTTCAACACACCAGCTTAACTCTGTAAGTTGAATGTACACATTGACAACCGTTTTTTTAGATAGCTCTGTTTTGGTTTTAGAACCAGAGAATTCTCATTTCAGCATGTAGTTCCATTCACTCAGAAATGTCCAAACGCAGCTCTACCAGAAACGTGTTTCTAACTCCTGAATCTAAAGGGAGATTTAACTCACTTAGGTGAACAAACGCGCAGCAGTGCAGATTGAAAAATACGTTTCTTCTGTGTTTTAGGCAGAGTTTTACTGCGATTTCGTTATATGCGGGAATACTGCTGGAAATGCCTGGTTTGAGATTCTCCACAGAATGCGTATCCAAACTACTGCTTCAACACACCAGCTTAACTCTGTAAGTTGAGTGCACATATTGACAACTGTTCTGTTAGATTGCTCCATTTTGTTTTTAAAACCAGAGAGGTTTCATATCAGCATGTACTCCCATTCATTCAAAAATGTAAAAACTCAGCTCTTACCAGAAATGTGTTTCTAACTCCTGAATCTTAAGGGAGATTTAACACACTTAGCTGAACAAATGCACAGCAGAGCAGATTGAATTATACGTTTATTCTCTGTTTTAGGCAGAGTTTAACTGCTATCTTGTTACATGCATGAATACTGCTGGAAATGCCTGGTTTGAGATTCTCCATAGAATGCATATTTAAACTACTGCTTCAACACACCAGCTTAACTCTGTAAGTTGAATGCACACATTGACAACCGTTCTGTTAGATAGCTCCGTTTTGGTTTTAGAACCAGGGAGATCTCATTTCAGCCTATACTCCCATTCACTTAGGAATGTGCAAATGCAGCTCTTACCAGAAACGTGTTTCTAAGTCCTGAATCTAAAGGGAGATTTATCTCACTTAGCTTAGCAAAGGCACAGCAGAGCAGATTGAATGATATGTTTCTTCGGTGTTTTAGGCAGAGTTTTACTGCTATTTCGTTATATGCGGGAATACTGCTGGAAATGCCTGTTTTGAGACTGACCACAGAAAGAGTTTCCAAACTACAACTTCAACACAAGGGCTTACCTGTGTAAGTTGAATGCACATAATGACAACAGTTCTGTTAGATTGCTCCGTTTAGGTTTTAGAACCAGAGAGTTCTCATTACAGCCTATACTCCCGTTCACTCAGGAATGTCCAAACGCAGCTCTTACCAGAAACGTGTTTTTTACTCCAGAATCTTAAGGGAGATTTAACTCACTTAGATGAAAGAACGCACAGCAGAGCAGATTGAAGGATACGTTTCTTCTGTGTTTTAGTCAGAGTTTTACTGCTATTTCATTATATGTAAGAATACTGCTGGAAATACCTGTTTGAGATTGACCACAGAAAGCATTTCCAACGTACTGCTTCAACAGACGGGCTTAACTCTGTAAGTTGAATGCACACATTGACAACCATACTGTTAGATAGCTCCTATTTGGTTTAAGAACCAGAGAGTTTTCATTAAACCATGTACTTCCATTCATTCAGGAATGTCCAAACGCAGCACTTAGCAGAAACGTGTTTCTAACTTCTGAATCTAAAGGGAGATTTAACTCACTTAGCTGAACAAACGCACAGCAGAGCAGATTTAAGGATACGTTTCTTCTGTGTTTTAGGCAGAGTTTTACTGCTATTTCGTTATATGTGGCAATACTGCTGGAATTGCCTGTTTTGAGATTCTCCACAGAAAGCGTATCAAAACTACTGCTTCAACACACCAGCTTAACTCTGTAAGTTGAATGAACACATTGACAACTGCTCTGTTAGATAGCTCCGTTTTGGTTTTAGAACCAGAGATTTCTCATTACAGCATATACTCCCTTTCACTCAGGAATGTCTAAACGAAGTGCTTACCAGAAACGTGTTTCTAACTCCTGAATCTAAATGGATATTTAACTCATTTAGCTGAACAATCGCACAGCAGATCTGATTGAAGGATACGTTTCTTCGGTGTTGAAGCCGAGTTTTACTGCTATTTCGTTATATGCAGGAATACTGATGGAAATGCCGGTTTTGAGATTCTCCACAGAAAGCGTTTTCAATCTACTACTTCAACACACCACTTTAACTCTGTAAGTTGAATGCAAACATTGACAACCGTACTGTTAGACAGCTCCGTTTTGTTTTTAAAACCAGGGAGTTTTCATTTCAGCATGTACTCCCATTCATTCAAAAATGTCCAAACGCAGCTCTTACCAGAAACGTGTTTCTAACTCCTGAATCTAAAGGAAGATTTAAAACACTTAGCTGAACAAACGCACAGCAGAGCAGATTAAAGTATATGTTTCTTCTGTGTTATAGACAGAGTTTTACTGCTATTTCGTTACATGCAGGAATACTGCTGGAAATGCCTGGTTTGAGATTCTCGACAGAATGCGTATCCAAACTACTGCTTCAAGACACCGGCTTAACTCTGTAAGTTGAATGCACACATTGACAACCGTTCTGTTAGATAGCTCCATTTTGGTTTTAGAACCAGGGAGTTCCCATTTCATCCTATACTCCCATTCACTCAGGAATGTCCCCATGAAGCTCTTACCAGAAACGTGTTTCTAACTCCACGATCGAAAGAAAGATTTAACTTACTTAGCTGAACAAACGCACAGCAGAGCAGATTGAAGAATACTTCTCTTCTGTGATTTAGGCAGAGTTTTACTGCTATTTCGTTATATGCGGGAATACTGCTGGAAATGCCTGTTTTGAGACTGACCACAGAAAGTGTTTCCAAACTACCGCTTCAACACACGGGCTTAACTTTGTAAGTTGAATGCACACATTGACAACTGTTCTGTTATATAGCTCCGTTTTCGTTTTAGAACCAGAGAGTTCTCATTACAGCCTATACTCCCATTCACTCAGGAATATGCAAACGAAGTGCTTACCAGAAATGTGTTTATAACTCCTGAATCTAAAGGGATATTTAACTCATTTAGCTGAACAATCGCACAGCAGATCAGATTGAAGGATACGTTTCTTCTGTGTTTTAGGCAGAGTTTTACTGCTATTTCGTTATATGCAGGAATACTGATGGAAATGCCTGTTTTGAGATTCTCCACAGAAAGCGTTTCCAATCTGCTGCTTCAACACACCAGCTTAACTCTGTTAGGTGAATGTACACATTGACAACCGTTTTGTTAGATAGCTCCGTTTTGGTTTTAGAACCAGAGAGTTCTTATTACAGCATGTACTCCCATATACTCAAAAATGTCCAAACGAAACTCTTACCAGAAACGTGTTTCTAACTCCTGAATCTAAAGTAAGATTTAACACCCTTAGATGAACAAACGCACAGCAGAGCATATTGAATATACGTTTCTCTGTGTTTTAGGCAGAGTTTTACTGTTATTTTGTTATATGCGGGAATATTGCTGGAAATCCCTGTTTAGAGATTCTCCACAGAAACCGTTTCCATACTACTGCTTCAACACAAGGGCTTAACTCTGTAAGTTGAATGTACACAATGACAACAGTTCTGTTAGATTGCTCCGTTTTGGTTTTAGAACTAGAGAGTTCTCATTTCAGCCTATACTCCCATTCACTCAGGAATGTCCAAACGCAGCTCTTACCAGAAACGTGTTTTTTACTCCAGAATCTTAAGGGAGATTTAACTCACTTAGCTAAAAGAACGCACAGCAGAGCAGATTGAAGGATACATTTCTTCTGTGATTTAGGCAGAGTTTTACTGCTTTATTCGTTGTATGCAAGAATACTGCTGAAATAGTCTGTTTGAGATTGACCACAGAAAGCATTTCCAACCTACTGCTTCAACACACGGGTTTAATTCTGTAAGTTGAATGCACAAATTGACAACCGTTCTGTTAAATAGCTGCTTTTTGGTTTTAGAACCAGAGAGATTTCATTAAACCATGTACTTCCATTCTTTCAGGAATGTCCAAATGCAGCTCTTACCAGAAACTTGTTTCTAATTCCTGAATCTAAAGGGAGTTTTCCTCACAGAAAGCGTTTCTAGACTGCCTCTTAAACACAGGAGTTTTAGTCTTTAAGTTGAATGCACACATTGACAACCATTTTGTTAGGTAGCTCCGTTTTGGTTTTAGAAGCAGAGAGTTCTCATTACAGCATATACTCCCATTCACTCAGTAATGTCCAAATGCAGCTCTTACCAGAAACGTGTTTCTAACTCCTGAATCTAAAGGGAGATTTATCTCACTTAGCTGAACAAACACACAGCAAAGCAGATTGAAGGATACGTTTCTTTTCTGTTTTAGGCAGAATTTTACTGCTATATCGATATATTCGGGTAAACTGCTGGAAATGCCTGTTTTGAGATTTCTCCACAGAAAGCATTTCTAGACTTTCCCTTCAACTCGCGAGATTAACTCTGTTAGTTGATTGCACACATTGACAACCGTTCTGTTAGGTAGCTCCGTTTTGGTTTTAAAAGCAGAGAGTTCTTATTACAGCATATACTCCCATTCACTCAGAAATGTCCCAACATAGCTCTTACCAGAAACGTGTTTCTAACTCCTGAATCTAAAGGGAGATTAAACTCACTTAGCTGAACAAACGCACAGAAGAGCAGATTGAGGGATACGTTTCTTCTGTATTTTAGGCAAAGTTTTACTGCTATTTCGTTATATGCGGGAATACTGCTGGAAATGCCTGTTTGGAGATTTCTCCACAGAAAGCGTTTCTAGACTTCCCGTTCATCACACGAGTTTAACTCTGTAAGTTAATGCACACATTGACAACCGTTCTGTTAGGTAGCTCCGTTTTGGTTTTAGAAGCAGAGTTCTTTTTACAGCATATACTCCCATTCACTCAGGAATGTCCCAACGCAGCTCTTACCCGAATCGTGTTTCTAATTCCTGAATCTAAAGGGAGATTTAACTCACTTAGCTGTAAAAAGGCACAAAAGAGCAGATTGAAGGATACGTTTCTTCTGTGTGTTATGCAGAGTTTTACTGCTGTTTCGTTATATGCTGGAATACTGCTGGAAATGCCTGTTTTGAGATGTCCCCACAGGAAGCGTTTCTAGACTTCCCCTTAAACACATGAGTTTAACTCTGTAAGTTGAATGCACACATTGACAACCATTTAGTTAGGTATCTCCGTTTTTGTTTTAGAAGCAGAGAGTTCTCATTAAAGCATATACTCCCATTCACTCAGGAATGTTCAAACGGAGCTCTTACCAGAAACGTGTTTCTAACTCCTGAATCTAAAAGGAGATTTAACTCTCTTAGCTGAACAAATCCAGAGAAGAGCGGATTGAAGGATACGTTTCTTCTGTGTTTTAGGCAGAGTTTTACTGCTATTTTGTTATATGCCGGAATACTGCTGAAAATGCCTGTTTTGAGCTTTCTCCACAGATAGCATTTCCAGACTTCCCCTTCATCACAGGAGTTTAACTCTGTAAGTTGAATGCCCACATTGACAACCGTTCTGTTAGGTAGCTCCGTTTTGGTTTCAGAACCAGAGAGTTCTCATTACAGCCTATACTCCCATTCACTCAGAAATGTCCAATAGAAGTGCTTACCTGAAAATTGTTTTTAACTCCTGAATCTAACAGGAGATTTAACTCACTTAGCTGAGCAAACACACAGAAAAGTAGATTGAAGGATATGTTTCTTCTGTGTTTTAGGCAGAGTTTTACTGCTATTTCGTTATATGTGGGAATACTGCCAGAAATGCCTGGTTTGGGATTCTCCACAGAAAGCGTTTCTAATCTACTGCTTGAACACACCAGCTTAACTGTGTTAGGTGAATGTACACATTGACAACCGTTTTGTTAGATAGCTCTGTTTTGGTTTTAGAACCAGAGAGTTCTCACTACAGCATGTACTCCCATATACTCAAAAATGTCCAAACGCAGCTCTTACCAGAAATGTGTTTCTAACTCCTGAATCTAAGGGGAGATTTAACACACTTAGTTGAACAAACGCACAGCAGAGCATATTGAAGTATACATTTCTTCTGTGTTTTAGGCAGAGTTTTACTGTTATTTTGTTATATGTGGGAATATTGCTGGAAATGCCTGTTTTGAGATTCTCCAGAAACCTTTTCCATACTACTGCTTCAACACACGGGCTTAACTCTGTAAGTTGAATGCACACAATGACCACAGTTCTGTTAGATTGCTCCGTTTTGGTTTTAGAACTAGAGTGTTCTCATTGCAGCCTATACTCCCATTCACTCAGGAATGTCCAAACGCAGCTCTTACCAGAAACGTGTTTTTAACTCCAGAATTGTAAGGGAGATTTAACTCACTGAGCTGAAAGAACGCACAGCAGAGCAGATTGAAGGATACGTTTTTTCTGTGTTTTAGTCAGAGTTTTACTGCTATTTTGTTATATGCAAGAATACTGCTGGAAATGCCTGTTTGAGATTGACCACAGAAAGCATTTCCAACCTACTGCTACCACACATGGGCTAAATTGTGTAAGTTGAATGCACACATTGACAATCGTTCTGTTAGATAGCTCCACTTTGGTTTTAGAACCATTGAGTTTTTATTAAACCATGTACTTCCATTCATTCAGGAATGTCCAAACGCAGCTCTTACCAGAAACGTGTTTCTATCTCCTGAATGTAAAGGGAGATTTAATTCACTTAGCTGAACAAACGCACAGCAGAGCAGATTTAAGGATATGGTTTTTCTGTGTTTTAGGCAGAAATTTACTGCTATTTCGTTATATGCGGGAATACTCCTGGAATTGCCTGTTTTGAGATTCTCCACAGAAAGCGTATCAAAACTACTGGTTCAACACACCAGCTTTACTATGTAAGTTGAATGCACACACTTACAACCGTTCTGTTAGATAACTCCGTTTTTGTTTTAGAACCAGAGAGTTCTCATTACAGCATATACTCCCATTTACTCAGGAATGTCCCAACGCAACACTTACCAGAAAAGTGTTTCTAACTTCTGAATCTAAAGGGAGATTTATCTCACTTAGCTGAACAAAGGCACAACAGAGGAGATTTAAGGATACATTTCTTCTGTGTTTTAGGCAGAGTTTTTCTGCTATTTCGTTATATGAGGGAATACTGCGAGAAATGCCTGTTTTGAGATTGACCACAGAAAGCGTTTCCAAACTACTGCTTCAACACACGGGCTTAACTCTGTAAGGTGAATGCACACATTGACAACAGCTCTGTTAGATAGCTCCATTTTGGTTTTAGAACCAGAGAGTTCTCATTACAGCGTATACTCCCATTCACTCAGGAATGTCCAAACACAGTGCTTACCAAAAATGTGTTTCTAACTCCTGAATCTAAAGGGAGATTTAACTCACTTAGCTGAGCAAACACACAGCAGAGCAGATTGATGGATATGTTTCTTCTGTGTTTTAGGCAGAGTTTTACTGCTATTTCATTATATGTGGGAATATGGCTGGAAATGCCTGTTTTGAGATTCTCCACAGAAAGCGTTTCCAATCTACTGCTTCAAAACACCAGTTTAACTCTGTAAGTTGAATGCACACATTGACAACCGTTCTGTAAGATATCTCCATTTTGTTTTTAGAACCATAGAGTTCTCATTTCAGCATATACTCCCATATACTCAAAAATGTCCAAACGCAGCTCTTACCAGAAATGTGTTTCTAACTCCTGAATCTAAAGGGAGATTTAACACACTTAGATGAACAAACCCACAGCAGAGCATTTTGAAGTATGCATTTCTTCTGTGTTTTAGGCAGAGTATTACTGTTATTTTGTTATATGCGGGAATATTGCTGGAAATGCCTGTTTTGAGATTCTCCACAGAAACCGTTTCCATATTACTGCTTCAACACAAGGGCTTAACTCTGTAAGTTGAATGCACACAATGACAACAATTCTGTTAGATTGCTCCGTTTTGGTTTTAGAACTAGAGAGTTCTCATTACAGCCTATACTCCCATTCACTCAGGAATGTCCAAACACAGCTCTTACCAGAAACGTGTTTTTTACTCCAGAATCTTTAGAAAGATTTAACTAACATAGCTGAAAGAACGCATAGCAGAGCATATTGAAGGATATGTTTCTTCTGTGTTTTAGGCAGAGTTTTATTTCTATTTTATTATATGCAAGAATACTGCTGAAAATGCCTGTTTGAGATTGACCACAGAAAGCATTTCCAACATACTGCTTCAACACACGGGATTACCTCTGGAAATTGAATGCACACATTGACAACCGTTCTGTTAGATAGCTCCTTTTTCGTTTTAGAACCAGATAGTTTTCATTAAACCATGTACTTCCATTCATTCAGGAATGTCCAAACGCAGCTCTTACCAGAAACTTGTTTCTAACTCCTGAATGTAAATGGAGATTTAACTCACTTAGCTGAACAAACGCACAGCAGACCAGATTTAAGGATACGTTTCTTCTGTGTTTTAGGCAGAGTTTTACTGATATTTTGTTATATGAGAGTATACTCCTGGAATTGCCTGTTTTGACACTCTCCACAGAAAGCGTATCAAAACTGCTGCTTCAAGACAGCAGCTAACTATGTAAGTTGAATGCACACACTTACACCCATTCTGTTAGATAACTCCCTTTTTGTTTTATAACCGGAGAGTTCTCATTACAGCATATACTCCCATTCACTCAGAAATGTCCCAAGGCAACTCTTTCCAGAAAAGTGTTTCTAACTCCTGAAACTAAAGGGAGATTTATCTCACTTAGTTGAACAAACACACAGCAGAGCAAATTTAAGGATTCATTTCTTCTGTGTTTAAGGCAGAGTTTTACTGCTATTTCGTTATATGCGGGAATAATGCTAGAAATGCCTGTTTTGAGATTTCTCCTCAGACAGCGTTTCCAGACTTCCCCCTTAAAAAAGAAGTTTTACTCTGTAAATTGAATGCCCACATTGACAACCGTTCTGTTAGGTAGCTCCGTTTTGGTTTTGGAAGCAGAGAGTTCTCATTACAGCATATACTCCCATTCACTCAGACATGCCTAAACGCAGCTTTTACCAGAAACGTGTTTCTAACTCCTGAATCTTAAGGGAGATTTAACTCACTTAGCTGAAGAAACGCAAAGTAGAGCAAATTGAAGGATACGTTTCTTCTGTGTTTTAGGCAGAATTTTACTGCTATTTCGTTATATGCGGGAATACTGCTGGTAATGCCTGTTTTGAGATTTCTCCACCGAAAGCGTTTCCATATTTCCCCTTCAACACACTAGTTTAACTGTGTAAGTTGAATGCACACATTGACAACCGTTTTCTTAGGTAGTTCCGTTTTTGTTTTAGAAGCAGAGAGTTCTCATTACAGCATATACTCCCATTAACTCAGAAATGTCCAAACGCAGGTCTTACTGGAATCGGGGTTCTAACTCCTGAATCTAAAGGGAGAGAGAACTCACTTAGCTGAATAAACGCACAGCAGATAAGATTGAAGGATACGTTTCTTCTGTTTTTTAGGCAGAGTTTTACTGTTATTTCATTATATGCGGGAATACTGCTGGAAATGCCTGTTTTGAGATTTCTCCACAAAAAGCATTTCCAGATTTCCCGTTCAACACACGAGTTTTACTCTGTAAGTTGAATGCACACATTGACAACCGTTCTGTTAGGTAGCTCCGTTTTGATTTTAGAAGCAGAGAGTTCTCATTACAGCCTATATTCCCTTTCACTCAGGAATGTCCAAACACAGCTTTTACCAAAAAGGTGTTTTTACCTCCTGAATCTAAAGGGAGATTTAACTCACTTAGCTGAACAAACGCAGAGCAGAGTAGAATGAAGAATACGTTTCTTCTGTGTTTTAGGCAGAGTTTGACTGCTATTTCGTTATATGCGGGAATACTGCTGGAAATGCCTTTTTTGAGATTTCGCCACAGAAAGCGTTGGCAGACTTCTTCTTCAACACACAAGTTTAACTCTGTAAGTTGAATGTACACATTGAAAACCGTTCTGTTAGGTAGCTCCGTTTTTGTTTTAGAAGCAGAGTTCTTTTTACACCATATGCTCCATTCACTCAGAATTGTCCAAACGCAGCTCTTACCAGAAACGTGTTTCTAATTCCTGAATCTAAAGGGTGATTTAACTCACTTAGCTGAACAAATGCACAGAAGAGCAGATTGATAGATACATTACTTTTGTGTTTTAGGAACAGTTTTACTGCTATTTCGTCATATGCAGAAATACTGCTGGAAATGCCTGTTTTCAGATTTCTCCTCAGAAAGCGTTTCCAGACTTCCCCTTCAAAACAAGTGTTTAACTCTGTAAGTTGAATGCACACATTGACAACCGTTCTGTTAGGTAGCTCTGCTTGGTTTTAAAAACAGAGAGTTCTCATTACAGCATATACTTTCATTCAGTCAGAAACGTCCCAACACAGCTCTTACCAGAAACGTGTTTCTAACTCCTGAATCTAAAGGGAGATTAAACTCACTTAGCTGAAAAAACGCACAGCAGAGCAGATTGAGGGATATGTTTCTTCTGTGTTTTAGGCAAATTTTACCGCTATTTTGTTATATGAGGGAATTCTTCTGGAAATGCCTGTTTTGACATCTCTCCACAGAAAGCGTTTCCAGACTTTCCCTTCAACACAAAAGTTTAACTCTGTAAGTTGAATGCACACATTAACAACCGTTCTGTTAGGTATCTCCGTTTTGCTTTTAGAAGCAGAGAGTTCTGCTTACAGCATATACTCCCATTCACTTAGGAATGTCCAAACGCAGCTCTTACCAGAAACGTGTTTCTAACTCCTGAATCTAAAGTGAGATTTAACTCACTTAGCTGAACAAGCGCAAAGCAGAGCAGATTGAAGGATACGTTTCTTTTGTGTATTAGGCAGAGTTTTACTGCTATTTCGTTATATGCGGGAATACTGCAGGAAACGTCTGTTTTGAGATTTCTCCTCAGAAAGCGTTTCCAGACTTCCCCTTGAAAATAGCAGTTTAACTTTGTAAGTTGAATGCACACATTGACAACAGTTCTGTTAGGTAGCTCCGTTTTTGTTTTATAAGCACAGAGTTCTCATTTCAGCATATACTCCCATTCACTCAGAAATGTCCAAACGCAGCTCTTACCAGAAATGTGTTTCTAACTCCTGAATTTAAAGGGAGATTTAACTCACTTAGCTGTACAAACCCACAGCAGAGCGGATTCAAGCATGAGTTCCTTCTGTGTTTTAGGCAGAGTTTTACAGCTATTTCGTTATAGGCGGGAATACTGCTGGAAATGCCTGTTTTGAGATTTCTCCACAGAATGCATTTCCAGACTTGCCCTTCAACACAAGAGTTTAACTCTGTAAGTCGAATGCACACAGTGACAACCATTCTGTTATGTAGCTCCGTTTTGGTTTCAGAAGCAGAGAGTTGTCATTACAGCATATACTCCCATTCACTCAGAAATGTCCAAATGCAGCTGTTACCGGAATCGTGTTTCTAACTCCTGAATCTAAAAGGATATTTAACTCACTTAGTTGAACAAATGCACAGAAGAGCAGATTGAAGGATACGTTTCTTCTGTTTTTTTAGGCAGAGTTTTACTGCTATTTCGTTATATGCGGGAATACTGCTGGAAATGCCTGTTTTGAGATTTATCCACAGAAAGCGTTTCCAGACTTCCCCTTCAACACACGAGTTTAACTGTGTAAGTTGAATTAACACATTGACAACCGTTCTGTTAGAAAGCTCCGTTTTGGTTTTAGAAGCAGAGAGTTGTCATTACAGCATATACTCCCATTCACTCAGAAATGTCCAAACGCACCTGTTACCGGAATCGTGTTTCTAAATCCTGAATCTAAAAGGATATTTAACACACTTAGCTGAACAAACGCAAACCAGAGCGGATTGATGGATCCGTTTCTTTTGTGTATTAGGCAGAGTTTTACTGCTATTTCGTTATATGCGGGAATACTGCTGACTATGCCTGTTTTGAGATTTCTCCACAGAAAGTGTTCCCGGACTTCCCCTTCAACGCATGAGTTTAAGTCTGTAAGTTGAATGCACACATTGACAACCGTTCTGTTAGGTAGCTCCATTTTGGTTTTAGAAGCAGAGAGTTATCCTTACAGCACATACTCCCATTCAATCTGGAATGTCCAAACGCGGCTCTTACCAGAAACGTGTTTCTAACTCCTGAATCTAAAGTGAGGTTTAACTCACTTTGCTGACCAAACGCACAGCAGAGCAGATTTAAGGATATGTTTCTTCTGTGTTTTAGGCAGAGTTTTACTGCTATTTCGTTATATGAGGGAATACTGCTGGAATTTTCTGTTTTGAGATTCTCCACAGAAAGTGTATTCAAACTACTGCTTCAAAAAACCACCTTGATTCTGTAAGTTGAATACACACATTGACAACTGTTCTGTTAGATAACTCCGTTTTGGTTTTAGAACCAGAGGGTTCTCATTACAGCCTATACTCCCATTCACTCAGGAATGTCCAAACGCAGTTCTTAGAAGAAACGTGTTTCTAACTCCTGAATCTAAAGGAAGATTTAACACACTTAGACGAACAAGCACACAGCAGAGCAGAATGAAGGATACGTTTCTTTTGTGTATTAGGCAGAGTTTTACTGCTATTTCGTTATATCCGGGAATACTGCTGGAAATGCCTGTTTTGAGATTTCTCCTCAGAAAGTGTTTCCAGACATTCGTTCAAAACAGGAGTTTTAACTCTGTAAGTTGAATGCACACATTGACAACCATTCTGTTAGGTATCTCCGTTTTGGTTTTAGAAGCAGAGAGTACTCATTACAGCATATACTCCCATTCACTCAGAAATGTCCAAACGCAGCTCTTATTAGAAACGTGTTTCTAATTCCTAAATCTAAAGGGAGATTAAACTCACTTAGCTGAATAAACGCACAGCAGAGCATTTTGAGGGATACGTTTCTTCTGTGTTTAAGGCAAAGTGTTACTGCTATGTCGTTATATGCGGGAATACTGCTGGAAATATTTGTTTTGAGATTTCTCCACGGAATGCGTTTCCAGACTTCCCCGTCAACACTCGAGTTTAACTCTGTAAATTGAATGCACACATTGACAACCGTTCTGTTATGTAGCTGCGTTTTCATTTTAGAAGCAGAGAGTTCTCATTACAGCATATACTCCCATTCACTCAGGAATGTCCAAACGCAGCTCTTACCAGAAAAGTGTTTCTGACTCCTGAAAGTAAAGGGAGATTTACCTCTCTTAGTTGAACCATCACACAGCAGAGCGGATTGAAGGATACGTTTCTTCTGTGTTTTAGGCAGAGTTTTACAGCTATTTCTTTATATGCGCGAATACTGCTGAAAATGCCTGTTTTCAGATTTCTCTACAGAAAGTGTTTTCAAACTTCCCCTTCAACACACAAGTTTAACTCTGTAAGTTGAATGCACACATTGACAACCGTTCTTATAGGTAGCTCCGTTTTCGTTTAAGAAGCAGAGAGTTCTCATTACAGCAAATATTCCCATTTACTCAGAAATGTCTAAACGCAGCTCTTACCAGAAACGTGTTTCTAACTCCTGAATCTAAAGGAAGGTTTAACTCACTTAGCTTAACAAACGCACAGCAGAGCGGATTGACGGATGCCTTCCTTCTGTGTTTTAGGCAGAGTTTTACTGCTATTTCGTTATATGCAGGAATACTGCTGGAAATGCCTGTTTTGAGATGTCTCCCTAGAAAGCGTTTCCAGACTTCCTCTTCAAAACCCGAGTTTAAATCTTTAAGTTGAATGCACACATTGACAACCGTTCTGTTAGGTAGCTTTGTTTTGGTTTTAGAAGCAGAGAGTTCTTCTTACAGCATATATTCCCATTAACTCAAGAATGTCCAAACGAAGCTCTTACCAGAAACATGTTTCTAACTCCTGAATCTAAAGGGAGATTTAACTCACTTAGTTGAAAAAAGGCACAGCAGAGTCGATTGAAGGATACGTTTCTTTTGTGTTTTAGGCAGAGTTTTACTGCTATTTTGTTATATACGGGAATACTGCTGGAAATGCCTGTTTTGAGATTTCTCCACAGAAAGCGTTTCCAGATTTCCCCTTCAACACAGGAGTTTAACTCTGTTAGTTGAATGCACACATTGACAACCGTTCTGTTAGGTAGCACCGTTTTAGTTTTAGAAGCAGAGAGTTTTCATTACAGAATATACTCCCATTCACTCAGAAATGTCCCAACACAGCTCTTACCAGAAACGTGTTTCTAACTCCTGAATCTAAAGGGAAATTTTACTCACTTAGCAGAAAAACCTCACAGAAAAGCCGATTGTGGGATACGTTTCTTTTCTGTTTAGGCAGAGTTTTACTGCTATTTCATTATATGCGGGAATACTGCTAGAAATTCCTGTTTTGAGATTTCCCCACAGAAAGCGTTTCCAGACTTCCCCTTCATCACACGAGTTTAACTCTGTAAGTTGAATGCACACATTGACAACCATTTTGTTAGGTAGCTCCATTTTGGTTTAAGAAGCAGAGAGTTCTCCTTACAACATATACCCCCATTCACTCAGAAATGTCCAAACGCAGCTCTTACCAGAAACGTGTTTCTAACTCCTGAATCTAAAGGGAGATTTAACTCACTTAGCTGAACAAACGCACAGCAGAGCAGATTGAAGGATACATTTCTTCTGTGTTTTAGGCAGAGTTTTACTGCTATTTCATTATATTTAGGAATACTGCTGGAAATGCCTGTTTTGAGATTTCTCCATGGAAAGCATTTCTAGACTTCTCTTTCAACACTCGCTTTTAACTCTGTAAGTTGAATGCGCACATTGACAACCGTTCTGTTAGGTAGCTCCGTTTTGGTTTTAGAAGCAGAGAGTTCTCATTACAGCATATACTCCTATTCACTCAGGATTGGCCAAATGCAGCCCTTACCAGAAACGTGTTTCTAACTCCTGAATCTAAAGAAGATTTAACTCACTTGGCTGAATAAATGCAGAGCAGAGTAGATTTAAGGATACGTTTCTTCTTTGTTTTAGGCAGAGTTATACTGCTATTTCATTATATGCAGGAATACTGCTGGAATTGCCTGTTTTGAGATTCTCCACAAACAGCATTTCCAATCTACTGCTTCAACACACCAGCTTAACTGTGTCAGGTGAATGCACACATTGACAACCGTTTTGTTATTTAGCTCCGTTTAGATTTTAGAACCAGAGAGTTCACATTATAGCATGTACCCCCATTCACTCAAAAATGTCCAAACGCAGCTCTTACCAGAAACGTGTTTCTAACTCCTTAATCTAAAGAAAGATTTAACACACTAAGATGAACAAAGGCACAGCAGAGCAGATTGAAGGATATGTTTCTTCTGTGTTTTAGGCAGAGTTTTACTTCTATTTCGTTATATGCAGGAATACTGCTGGAAATGCCTGTTTTGAGATTCTCCACAGAAAGCATTTCCAAACTGCTGCATAAACACATGAGTTTAACTCTGTAAGTTGAATGCACACATTGACAACCATTCTGTTAGACAGCTCCATTTTGGTTTTGGAACCAGATATTTCAAATTACAGCCTGTACCCCCATTCACTCAGGATTATCCAAATGCAGCTTTTACTAGAAACGTGTTTCTAACTTCTGAATCTAAACATAGATGAAACACACTTAGTTGAACAAACGCCCAGCAGAGCAGATCGTAGGATACGTTTCTTCTGTGTTTCAGAGGCAGTGTTACTGCTCTTCGTTACATTTGGGTATTTGGCTGGAAATGCCTGTTTTGAGATTCTCCACAGAAAGCGTTTGCAAGCTGTTTCATAAACACATGAGTTTAACTCCATAAGTTGAATGCACTCATTGACAACCATTCTCTAAAATAGCTCCGTCTGGTATTAGAACTAGATATTTCTCATTACAGAATGTACTCCCATTCACTAAGGAATATTCAAATGCAGCTTTTACAAGAAACGTGTTTCTAACTCCTGAATCTAAACATAGATGTAACTCACTTCGTGGAACAAATGCACAGCAGGGCAGATTACAGGATAAGTTTTTCATTGTTTCAGAGGCAGTCTTACTGCTTTCCGTTGTATGTGGGTATTTGGCTGGAAATGCCTGTTTTGAGATTCTCCACAGAAAGCGTTTCCAAGCTGCTGCATAAACACATGAGTTTAACTCCGTAAGTTGAATGCACACATTGACAACAATTCTGTTACACAGCTCCGTTTTGGTTTTAGTTCCAAATGTTTCTCATCACATCCTGTTCTCCAATTCATTCAAGGAGTTCCAAACGCAGCTTTTACTAGAAACATGTTTCTAACTCCTGAATCTAAACATAGATGTAACTCACTTAGTTGAACAAACGCACAGCAGAGCAGATTGTAGGATGCCTTTCTTCTGTATTTCAGAGGCAATCTTACTGCTATTCGTTATATGCGGGTATTTGGCTGGAAATGCCTGTTTTGAGATTCTCCACAGAAAGCATTTGTAAACTGCTGCATAAACACATGAGTTTAACTCTGTAAGTTGAATGCACACATTGACAACCATTCTGTTAGACAGCTACATTTTGGTTTTACAACCAGATATTTCTCATTACAGTCTGTCCTCCCATTCACTCAGGAAAATCCAAATGCAGCTTTTAATAGAAATGTGTTTCTAACTCCTGAATCTAAACATAGATGTAACTCATTTAGTTGAACAAACGCACAGCAGGGCAGACTGTAAGATACGTTTCTTCTGTGTTGCAGAGGCAGTCTTACTGCTATTCGTTACATGCGGGTATTTGGATGGAAATGCCTGTTTTGAGATTCTCCACAGAAAGCGTTTCTAAACTGCTGCATAAACACATGAGTTTAACTCCATAAGTTGAATGCACACATTGACAACCATTCTGTTTGATAGCTCCGCTTTGGTTTTAGAACCAGATATTTCTCATTACAGCCTGTTCTCCCATTCACTCAGGAATTTCCAAACGCAGATTTTACTAGAAAAGTGTTTCTAACTCTTGAATCTAAATATAGATGTAACTCACTTAGTTGAACAAATGCACAACAGAGCAGATTGTAGGATTCCTTTCTTCTGTGTTTCAGAGACAGTCTTACTGCTATTCGTTATATGCGGGCATTTTTCTGGAAATGCCTGTTTTGAGATTATCCACAGAAAGCATTTCCAAACTGCTGCATAAACACATGAGTTAAACTCCATAAGGTGAATGCACTCATTGACAACCATTCTCTTAAATAGCTCCGTTTGGTTTTGGAACCAGATATTTCTTATTACAGCCTGTACTCCCATTCACTAAGGAATATCCAAATGCACCTTTACAAGAAACGTGTTTCTGACTCCTGAATCTAAACATAGATGTAACTCACTTCATGGAACAAATGCACAGCAGGGCAGATTGTAAGATAATTTTTTTCTGTGTTTCAGAGGCAGTCTTACTGCTTTTCATTGTATGTGGGTATTTGGCTGGAAATGCCTGTTTTGAGATTCTCCACAGAAAGCATTTCCAAACTGCTGCAGAAACACATGAGTTAAACTCCATAAGTTGAATGCAAACATTGACAACCATTCTGTTAGACAGCTCCATTTTGGTTTTAGAACCAGATATTTCTCATTACAGCCTGTACTCCCATTTACTCAGAATTATCCAAATGCAGCTTTTACTAGAAACATGTTTCTAACTCCTGAATCTAAACATAGTTGTAACACACTTAGTTGAACAAACTCACAGCAGAGCAGATTGTAGGATACATTTCTTATGTTTTTCAAAGGAAGTCTTACTGCTAGTCATTATATGTGGGTATTTTTCTGGAAATGTCTTTTTTGAGATTTTCCACAGAAAGCGTTTCTGAACTGCTTCATAAACACATGAGTTTAACTCCGTAAGTTGAATGCACACATTGACAACCATTCTGTTAGATAGCTCCTTTTTGGTTTTAGAACCAGATATGTCTCATTACAGCCTGTAATCCCATTAACTGAGGAATATCCAATCGCAGCATTTACTAGAAATGTGCTTCTAACTCCTGAATCTAAACATAGATGTAACTCACTTAGTTGAACAAAGGCACAGCTGAGTAGATTGTAGGATACGTTTCTTCTGTGTTTCAGAGGAAGTCTTAGTGCTTTTCATCGTATGCAGGTATTTGGCTGGAAATGCCATTTCTGAAATTCTTTACAGAAAGCCTTAATAACTTGCTGCATAAACACATGAGTTTATCATTGTAACTGGAATGCACACATTGACTACCACTCTGTTATTTAGCTCCGTTTTGGGTTTAGGACTAGATATTTCTCATTACAGCCTGTACTCCCATTCACTCAGGAATATCCAAACGCAGCTTGTCCTAGAAAAGTGTTTCTAACTCCTGAATCTAAACATAGATGTAACTCACTTAGTTGAACAAACGCACAGCAGTGCAGATTGTAAGATACGTTTCTTCTGTGTTTCAGAGGTAGTCCTACTGGTATTCGTTATATGCGGGTATTTGTCTGGAAATTCCTGTTTTGAGATTCTCCACAGAAAGCGTTTTCAAACTGCTGCATAAACACATGAGTTTAACTCCATAAGTTGAATGCACTCATTGACAACCATTCTCTTAAATAGCTCCATTTGGCTTTAGAACCAGATATTTCTCATTACAGCCTGTACTCCCATTCACTAAGGAATATCCATATGCAGCTTTTACAAGAAACGTGTTTCTAACTCCTGAATCTAAACATAGATGGAACTCACTTCGTGGAACAAATGCACAGCAGGGTAGATTGTAGAATAAGTTTCTTCTGTGTTTCAGAGGCAGTCTTACTGCTTTTCGTTGTATGAAGGTATTTGGCTGTAAATGCCTGTTTTGAGATTCTCCACAGAAAGCGTTTCCAAACTGCTGCATAAACACAGGAGTTTAACTCCATAATTTGAATGCACACATTGACAACCGTTCTGTTAGATAGCTCCGTTTTGGTTTTAGAACCAGATATTTCTCATTACAGCTGTACTTCCATTCACTCAGAAATATCCAAACGCAGCTTTTACTAGAAACGTGTTTCTAACTCCTGAATCTAAACATAGATGAAACTCACTCAGTTGAACAAAGGCACAGCTGAGCAGATTGTAGAATACGTTTCTTCTGTGTTTCAGAGGAAGTCTTATTGCTTTTCATTGTATGCAGGTATTTGGCTGGAAATGCCTGTTTTGAAATTCTTTACAGAAAGTGTTTCTAAACTGCTGCAAAAACACATGAGTTTATCTTTGTAACTTGAATGCACACATTGACAACCGTTCTGTTATTTAGCTCCGTTTTGGTTTTAGGACCAGATATTTCTCATTACAGCCTGTATTTTCATTCACTGGGGAATATCCAAATTCAGCTTTTACTAGAAATGTGTTTCTAACTCCTGAATCTAAACACAGATGTAACTCACTTAGCTGAACAAACGCACAACAGAGAAGATTGTAGGATTCCTTTCTTCTGTGTTTTAGAGGCAGTCTTACTGCTATTCGTTATATGTGGGTATTTGGCTGGAAATTCCTGTTTTGAGATTCTCCACAGAAAGCGTTTCTAAACTGCTGCCTAAACACATGAGTTTACCTCCATAATTTGAATGCACACATTGACAACCGTTCTGTTAGGGAGCTCTGTTTTGGTTTTAGAACCAGATATTTATCATTTCAGCCTGTACTCCCATTCACTCAGGATTATCCAAACGCAGCTTTTACTAGAAACCTGTTTCTAACTCCTGAATCTAAAGATAGATGTAACTCACTTAGTTGAACAAACGCACAGCAGGGTAGATTGTAAGACACGTTTCTTCTGTGTTTCAGAGGCAGTCTTACTGCTATTCTTTATATGCGGGTATTTGGCTGGAAATGCCTGTTTGAGATTCTCCACAGAAAGCTTTTCTAAACTGCTGCATAAACACATGAGTTTAACTCCATAAGTTGAATGCACACATTGCCAACCATTCTGTTAGATAGCTCCATTTTGGTTTTACAACCAGATATTTCTCATTACAGACTGTACTCCCATTTACTCAAGAATTTCCAAACACAGATTTTACTAGAAAAGTGTTTCTAACTCTTGAATCTAAATATAGATGTAACTCACTTAGTTGAACAAATGCACAACAGAGATTGTAGGATTCCTTTCTTCTGTGTTTCAGAGGCAGTCTTACTGCTATTTGTTATATGCAGGTATTTGGCTGGAAATACCTGTTTTGAGATTCTCCACAGAAAGCGTTTGCAAACTGCTGCATAAACACATGAGTTTAACTCCATAAGTTGAATGCACTCATTGACAACCATTCTCTTAGACAGCTCCATTTGGTTTTAGAAACAGATATTTCTCATTACAGCCTGTACTCCCATTCACTCAGGAATTTCCAAACGCAGATTTTACTAGAAAAATGTTTCTCACTCTTGAATCTAAACATCGATGAAACTCACTTCGTGGAACAAATGCACAGGAGGGCAGATTGTAATATAAGTTTCTTCTGTGTTTCAGAGACAGTCTTACTACTTTTCATTGTATGTGGGTATTTGGCTGTAAATGCCTGTTTTGAGATTCTCCACAGAAAGCATTTCCAAACTGCTGCAGAAACACATGAGTTAAACTCCATAAGTTGAATGCAAACATTGACAACCATTCTGTTAGACAGCTCCATTTTGGTTTTAGAACCAGATATTCCTCATTACAGCCTGTAATCCCATTCACTCAGAATTATCCAAATGCAGCTTTTACTAGAAACGTGTTTCTAACTCCTGAATCTAAACATAGATGTAACACACTTAGTTGAACAAACTCACAGCAGAGCAGATTGTAGGATACATTTCTTATGTTTTTCAAAGGAAGTCTTACTGCTATTCATTATATGTGGGTATTTTACTGGAAATGTCTTTTTTGAGATTTTCCACAGAAAGTGTTTCTGAACTGCTTCATAAACACATGAGTTTAACTCTATAAGTTGAATGCACACATTGACAACCATTCTGTTAGATAGCTCCTTTTTGGTTTTAGAACCAGATATGTCTCATTACAGCCTGTACTCCCATTAACTGAGAAATATCCAATCGCAGCATTTACTAGAAATGTGCTTCTAACTCCTGAATCTAAACATAGATGTAACTCACTTAGTTGAACAAAGGCACAGCTGAGTAGATTGTAGGATACGTTTCTTCTGTGTTTCAGAGAAAGTCTTAGTGCTTTTCATTGTATGCAGGTATTTGGCTGGAAATGCCATTTTTGAAATTCTTTACAGAAAGCCTTAATAACTTGCTGCATAAAGACATGAGTTTATCATTGTAACTGGAATGCACACATTGACTACCACTCTGTTATTTAGCTCCGTTTTGGGTTTAGGACTAGATATTTCTCATTACAGCCTGTACTCCCATTCACTCAGGAATATCCAAACGCAGCTTGTCCTAGAAAAGTGTTTCTAACTCCTGAATCTAAACATAGATGTAACTCACTTAGTTGAACAAACGCACAGCAGTGCAGATTGTAAGATATGTTTCTTCTGTGTTTCAGAGGTAGTCCTACTGGTATTCGTTATATGCGGGTATTTGTCTGGAAATTCCTGTTTTGAGATTCTCCACAGAAAGCATTTTCAAACTGCTGCATAAACACATGAGTTTAACTCCATAAGTTGAATGCACTCATTGACAACCATTCTCTTAAATAGCTCCATTTGGCTTTAGAACCAGATATTTCTCATTACAGCCTGTACTCCCATTCACTAAGGAATATCCATATGCAGCTTTTACAAGAAACGTGTTTCTAACTCCTGAATCTAAACATAGATGGAACTCACTTCGTGGAACAAATGCACAGCAGGGTAGATTGTAGAATAAGTTTCTTCTGTGTTTCAGAGGCAGTCTTACTGCTTTTCGTTGTATGAAGGTATTTGGCTGGAAATGCCTGTTTGAGATTCTCCACAGAAAGCGTTTCCAAACTGCTGCATAAACACAGGAGTTTAACTCCATAATTTGAATGCACATATTGACAACCATTCTTTTAAATAGCTCTGTTTTGTTTTAGAACCACATATTTCTCATTACAGCCTGTACTCCCATTCACTAAGGAATATCCAAATGCAGCTTTTACAAGAAATGTGTTTCTAACTCCTGAATCTAAACATAGATGTAACTCACTTCGTGGAACAAATGCACAGCAGGGCAGATTGTAGGATAAGTTTCTTCTGTGTTTCAGAGGCAGTCTTACTGCTTTTCGTTGTATGTGGGTTTTTGGCTGGAAATGCCTGTTTTGAGATTCTCCACAGAAAGCGTTTCCAAACTGCTGCATAAACACATGAGTTTAACTCCGTAAGTTGAATGCACACATTGACAACGATTTTGTTAGACAGCTCCGTTTTGGTTTTAGAACCAAATATTTCTCATCATAGCCTGTTCTCCAATTCATTCAGGAATTTCCAAATGCAGCTTTTACTAGAAATGTGTTTCTAACTTCTGTATAGAAACATAGATGTAACTCACTAAGTTGAACAAACGCAAAGCAGAGCAGATTGTAGGATACATTACTTCTGCGTTGCAGAGGCAGTCCTACTGCTATTCGTTATATGCGGGTATTTGGCTGGAAATGCCTGTTTTGAGATTCTCCACAGAAAACGAATCCAAACTACTGCTTCAGCACACCAGCTTAACTCTGTAAATTGAATGCACACATTGACAACCGTTCTGTTAGATAGCTTTGTTTTGGTTTTAAAACCAGAGAGTTCTCATTTCAGAATGTACTTCCATTCACTCCGGAATGTGCAAATGCAGTTCTTAGCAGAAACGTGATTCTAACTCCTGAATCTAAAGGGAGACTAAACTCACTTAGAAAAAACGCTGAGCAGAGCAGATTGAATGATACGTTTCTTCTGTGTTTTAGGCAGAGTTTCACTCCTATTTCGTTATACGCAGGAATACTGCTGGAAATGCCTGTTTTGAGATTGACCACAGAAAGCGTTTTCAATCTACGGCTTCAGCACACCAGTTTAACTCTGTAAGTTGAATGCACACATTGACATCCTTTCTGTTAGATAGCTCCTTTTTGGTTTTAGAACCAGAGATTTGTTATTACACCATGTACTCCCATTCACTCAAAAATGTCAAAACGCATCCCTTACGAGAAACGTGTTTCTAACTCCTGAATCTAAAGGGAGATTTAGCACACTTAGCTGAACAAACGCAGAGCAGAGCAGATTGAAGTATACATTTCTTCTGTGTTTCAGGCAGAGTTTTACTGTTATTTCGTTACATGCGGGAATACGGCTGAAAATGCCTGATTTGAGATCTCCACAGAATGCGTTTCCAAACTACTGCTTCAACACACGGGCTTAACTGGTTAAGGTGAATGCACACATTGAAAACCGTTCTGTTACATAGCTACGCTTTGTTTTCAGAACCAGAGAGTTTTCATTACAGCATGTACTCCCATTCACTCAAAAATGTCCAAACGCAGCTCTTACCAGAAACGTGTTTCTAACTCCTGAATCAAATGGGAGATTTAACACACTTAGCTGAAAAAACGCAAAGCAGAATAGATTGAAGTATACGATTCTTCTGTGTTTTAGGCAGAGTTTTACTGCTATTTCGTTATATGCGGGAATACACCTGGAAATGCCTGGTTTGAGATTCTCCACAGAAAGCATATCCAAACTACTGCTTCAACACACGGGTTTAACTCTGTAAGTTGAATGCACACATTGACAACCGTTCTCTTAGATAGCTCCGTTTTGGTTTTAGAACCAGAGAGTTCTCATTTCAGCATGTAGATCCATTCACTCAGGAATGTCCTAATGCAGCTCTTACCAGAAACGTGTTCCTAACTCCTGAATCTAAAGGGAGATTTAACTCACTTAGCTGAACAAACGCGCAGCAGAGCAGATTGAAGGATACGTTTCTTCTGTGTTTTAGGCAGAGTTTTACTGCTATTTAGTTACATGTGGGAATACTGCTGGAAATGCCTGTTTTCAGATTCTCCATAGAAAGCGTTTTCAATCTACTGCTTCAACACGCCAGTTGAATTCTGTAAGTTGAATGCACACATTGACAACCGTTTTTTTCGATAGCTCCGTTTTGTTTTTAGAACCAGAGAGTTTTCATTACAGCATGTACTCCCATTCACTCAAATATGCCCAGACGCAGCTCTTACCAGAAACGTGTTTCTAACTCCTGAATCTAATGGGAGGTTTCACACACTTAGCTGAACAAACGCACAGCAGAGCAGATTGAAGTATATGTTTCTTCTGTGTTGTAGGCAGAGTTTTACTGCTATTTTGTTACATGCGGGCATACTGCTGGAAATGCCTGTTTTGAGATTCTCCACAGAAAGTGTTTCCAAACTACTGCTTCAACACACCTGCTTAACTTTTTAAGTTGAATGCACACATGCACAACCTTTCTGTTATATAGCTCCATTTTGTTTTTAGAACCAGAGAGTTTTCATTACAGCATGTACTTCCATTCACTGAGAAATGTCCAAACACAGCACTTACCAGAAACATGTTTCTAACTCCTGAATCTAAAGGGAGATTTAACTCACTTAGCTGAACAAACCCACAGCAGAGCAGATTGTAGTATACGTTTCTTCTGTGTTTTAGGCAGAGTTTTACTGCTATTTCATTATCTGCGGGAATATTTCTGGAAAAGCCTGGTTTGAGATTCTCCACAGAAAGCGTATCCAAAGTACTGCTTCAACACACCAGCTAAACTCTGTAAGTTGAATGCACACATTGACAACCGTTCTGTTAGATTGCTCCGTTTTTTTTTTTAGAACCAGAAAGTTTTCATTAAAGCATTTACTTTCATTCACTCAAAAATGTCCAAACGCAGCTCTTACCAGAAACGTGATTTTACTCCAGAATCTTAAGGGAGATTTAACTCACTTAGCTGAAAGAATGCATAGCAGGGTAGATTGAAGGATACCTTTCTTCTGTGTTTTAGGCAGAGTTTTACTGCTATTTCGTTATATGCGGGAATACTGCTTGAAATGCCTGTTTGAGAATAACCACAGAAAGCGTTTTCAACCTACTGCTTCAACACACGGGCTTAACTCTGAAAGTTGAATGCACCCAATGACAACTGTTCTGTTAAATAGATCCTTTTTTGTTTTAGAACCAGAGAGTTCTCATTACAGCCTATAGTCCCATTCACTCAGTAATGTCCGAACGCAGGTCTTACCAGAAACGTGTTTCTAACTCCTGAATCTAAAGGTAGATTGAACTCACTTAGCTGAAGAAAGGCACAGCAGAGCAGATTGAAGAATACGTTTCTTCTTTGTTTTAGACAGAGCTTTACTACTATTTCGTTACATGCGGGAATACTGCTGGAAATGCCTGTTTTGAGATTCTCCACAAAAAGCGTTTTCAATCTACTGCTTCAACACACCAGTTTATCTCTGTAAGTTGAATGCACACATTGACAACCGTTCTGTTAGATAGCTCCGTTTTTTTTCAGAACCAGAGAGTTTTCATAAAAGCATGTACTCCCATTCACTCAAAAATGTCTAAACGCAGCTCTTACAAGAAACGTGTTTTTTACTCCAGAATCTCAAGGGAGATTTAACTCACTTAGCTGAAAGAACGCACAGCAGAGCAGATTGAAGGATATGTTTCTTCTGTGTTTTAGGCAGAGTTTTACTGCTATTTTGTTATATGCAGGAATACTGCTGGAAATGCCTGTTTTGAGATTCTCTACACAAAGCGTTTTCAATCTACTTATTCAGCACACGTTTATCTCTGCAAGTTGAATGCACACCTTGACAATCATTCTGTTAGATAGCTCCGTTTTGTTTTTAGAACGAGAGAGTTTTCATTACAGCATGTACTTCCATTCACTCAAAAATGTCCAAACGCAGCTCTTACCAAAAACGTGTTTCTGACTCCTGAATCTAAAGGGAGATTTAACACACTTAGCTGAACAAACGCAAAGCAGAGCAGATTGAAGGATACGATTCTTCTGTGTTTTAGGCAGAATTTTACTGCTATTTCATTATATGCAGGAATACTGCTGGAAATGCCTGGTTTGAGATTCTCCACAGAATGCGTATCCAAACTACTGCTTCCTCACACCAGCTTAACTCTGTAAGTTGAATGCACACATTGACAACCGTTCTGTTCGATAGCTCCGTTTTGGTTTTAGAACCAGAGAGTTCTCATTACAGCCTATATTCCCATTCACTCAGGAATGTCCCAACGCAGCTCTTACCAGAAACGTGTTTCTAACTCCTGAATCTAAAGGGAGATTTAACTCACTTAGCTGAACAAACACACAGCTGAGCAGATTGAAGTTTACGTTTCTTTTGTGTTTCAGGAAGAGTTTTACTGTTATTTCGTTGTATGTGGGAATATTCCTGAAAATGCCTGTTTTGAGATTCTCCAAAGAAACTGTTTCCATACTACTGCTTCAACACAAGGGCTTAACTCTGTAAGTTGAATGCACGCGATGACAACAGTTCTGTTAGAGTGCTCCGTTTTGGTTTTAGAACCAGAGAGTTCTCATTACAGCCTATACTCCCACTCACTCAGGAATGTCCAAACGCAGCTCTTACCAGAAACGTGTTTTTTCCTCCAGAGTCTTAAGGGAGATTTAACTCACTTAGCTGAAAGAAACACAGCATAGCAGATTGAAGGATACCTTTCTTCTGTGTCTTAGGCAGAGTTTTACTGCTATTTTGTTATATGTGAGAATACTGCTTTAAATGCCTGTTTTGAGATTTCTCCACAGAAAGCGTTTCCAGACTTCCCCTTCAACACACGAGTTTAACTGTGTAAGTTGAATGCACGCATTGACAACCGTTCTGCTAGGTAGCTCCGTTTTTGTTTCAGAAGCAGAGAGTTCTCATTACAGCATACACTTCCATTCACTCAGCAATGTCCAAACACAGCTCTTACCAGAAACGTGTTTCTAACTCCTGAATCTAAAGGGAGATTTAACTCACTTAGTTGAGAAAACGCAAAGCAGAGCAGATTGAAGCATACGTTCCTTCTGTGTTTTAGGCAGAGTTTTACTGCTATTTCGTTATAAGCGGGAATACTGCTGGAAATGCCTGTTTTGAGATTTCTCCACAGAAAGCGTTTCCACACTTCCCCTTCAACACACGAGTTTAACTCTGTAAGTTGAATGCAGACATTGACAACCGTTCTGTTAGGTAGCTCCGTTTTGGTTTTAAAAGCAGAGAGTTCTCCTTACAGCATATACTCCCATTAAATCAGGAATGTCCAAACACAGCTCTTACCAGAAAAGTGTTTCTAACTCTTAAATTTAATGGGTGGTTTAACTCACTTAGCTGAAAAAATGCACAGCAGAGCAGATTTAAGGATACATTTCTTCTGTGTTTTAGGCAGAGTTTAACTACTATTTCGTGATATTTTTGGAATACTGATGGAAATGCCTGTTATGAGATTCTCCAGAGAAAGCGTTTCCAATCTACTGCTTCAACACACCAGCTTAACTCTGTAAGGTGACTGTACAAATTGACAACCGTTTGGTTAGAAAGCTCCGTTTTGGTTTTAGAACCAGAGAGTTCTCATTACAGCATGTACTCCCATATACTCAAAAATGTCCAAACGCAGCTCTTACCAGAAACGTGTTTCTAACTCCTGAATCTAAAGTGAGATTTTACTCACGTAGCTGAAACAACTCACAGCAGACCACATTGAAGGATAAGTTTCTTCTGTGTTTTAGGCAGAGTTTTACTGTTATTTTGTTATATGCAGGAATATTGCTGGAAATTCCTGTTTTGAGATTCTCCACAGAAACCATTTCCATACTACTGCTTCAACACAAGGGCTTAACTCTGTAAGTTGAATGCACACAATGACAACAGTTCTGTTACATAGCTCCGTTTTGGTTTCAGAAACAGAGTTTTCATTACAGCATGTACTCCCATTCACTCAAAAATGTCCAAACGCAGCTCTTACCAGAAACGTGTTTTTAACTCCAGAATCATAAGGGAGATTTAACTCACTTAGCTGAAAGAACACAAAGCAGAGCAAATTGAAGGATACGTTTCTTCTGTGTTTTAGGCAGAGTTTTACTGCTATTTCGTTATATGCAAGAATACTGCTGGAAATGCCTGTTTGAGATGGACCACAGAAAGCATTTCCAACCTACTGCTTCAACACACGGGCTTAACTCTGTAAGTTGAATGCACACATTGACAACCGTTCTGTTAGATAGCTCCTTTTTGGTTTTAGAACCAGAGAGTTTTCATTAAACCATGTACTTCCATTCATTCAGGAATGTCCAAACTCAGCTCTTTCCAGAATCTTGTTTCTAACTTCTGAATCTAAAGGGAGATTTAACTCACTTAGCTGAACAAACGCACAGCAGAGCCGATTTAAGGATATGTTTTTTTCTGTGTTTTAAGCAGAGTTTTTCTGCTATTTCGTTATATTCGGGAATACTCCTGGAATTGCCTGTTTTGAGATTCTCCACAGAAAGCGTATCAAAACTGCTGCTTCAACACACCAGCTTAACTCTGTAGGTTGAATGCACACACTTACCACCGTTCTCTTAGATAACTCCATTTTTGTTTTAGTACCAGAAAGTTCTCATTGCAGCATATACTCCCATTCACTCAGGAATGTCCCAATGCAACTCTTACCAGAAAAGTGTTTCTAACTCCTGAATCTAAAGGGAGATTTATCTCACTTAGCTGAACAAACGCACAGCAGAGCAGATTTAAGGACACGTTTCTTCTTTGTTTTAGGCACAGTTTTTCTGCTATTTTGTTATATGTGGGAATAGTGTGGAAAATGCCTGTTTTGAGATTGACCACAGAAAGCATTTCCAAACTACTGCTTCAACACATGGGCTCAACTCTGTAAGTTCAATGCACACATTGAAAACCGCTCTGTGAGATAGCTCCGATTTGGTTTTAGAACCAGAGAGTTCTCATTACAGCCTATACTTCCATTCACTCAGGAATGTCTCAACGCAGCTCTTACCAGAAACGTGTTTCTAAATCCTGAATCTAAAAGGAGATTTAACTCACTTAGCCGAACAAACGCACAGCTGAGCAGATTGAAGGATACGTTTCTTCTGTGTTTCAGGCAGAGTTTTACTGTTATTTTGTTATATGCAAGAATACTGCTGGAAATGCCTGTTTGAGATTGACCACAGAAAGAATTTCCAACCTACTGCTTCAACACACGGGCTTAACTCTGCAAGTTGAATGCACACATTGACAACCGCTCTGTTAGATAGCTCCGTTTTGGTTTTAGAACCAGAGAGTTCTCATTACAGCATATACTCCCATTCACTCAGCAATGTACAAATGAAGTGCTTACCAGAAACGTGTTTCTAACTCCTGAATCTAAAGAAAGATTTAACTCACTTAGCTGAGCAAATACACAGCAGAGCAGATTGAAGGATACGTTTTCTCTATTGTTTAGGCAGAGTTTAACTGCTATTTCATTATATACAAGAATACTTCTGGAAATGCCTGTTTTGAGATTTCTCCACAGAAAGCGTTTCCAGACCTCCCCTTCAACACACGAGTTTAGCTCTGTTAGTTGAATGCACACATTGACAACCGTTCTGTTAGGTAGCTCTGTTTTGGTTTTAAAAGCAGAGAGTTCTCATTACAGCATATACTCCCATTCACTCAGAAAGGTCCAAACGCAGCTCTTACCAGAATCGTGTTTCTAACTCCTGAATCGAAAGGGAGATTTAACTCACTTAGCTGAACAAAGGCACAGAAGATCAGATTGAGGAATACGTTTCTTCTGTTTTTTAGGGAGAGTTTTACTGTTATTTCATTATATGAGGGAATACTGCTGGAAATGCCTGTTTTGAGATTTCTCCACGGAAAGCGTTTCCAGATTTCCTGTTAAACACACGAGTTTAACTCTGTAAGTTAAATTCACACATTGACAACCATTCTGTTAGGTAGCTCCGTTTTGGTTTTAGAAGCAGAGAGTTCTCATTACAGCCTATACGTGCTTTCACTCAGGTATGTCCAAACACAGCTTTTAACAGAAAGGTGTTTCTACCTCCTGAATCTAAATGAAGATTTAACTCACTTAGCTGAACAAACGCAGAGCAGAGTAGAATGAAGGATACGTTTCTTCTGTGTTTTAGGCAGAGTTTGACTGCTATTTCGTTATATGCGGGAATACTGATGGAAATGCCTGTTTTGAGATTTCTCCACAGAAAGCGTTTCCAGACTTTTTCTTCAACACACAAGTTTAACTCTGTAAGTTGAATGGACACATTGACAACCGTTCAGTTATGAAGCTCCGTTTTGGTTTTAGAAGCAGAGAGTTCTCATTACAGCATATACTCCCATTCACTCAGAAAGGTCCCAACACAACTCTTACCAGAATCGTGTTTCTAACTCCTGAATCGAAAGGGAGATTTAACTCACTTAGCTGAACAAAGCACAGAAGAGCAGATTGAGGAATATGTTTCTTCTGTTTTTTAGGGAGAGTTTTACTGTTATTTCATTATATGAGGGAATACTGCTGGAAATGCCTGTTTTGAGATTTCTCCACAGAAAGCGTTTCCAGATTTCCCGTTAAACACACGAGTTTAACTCTGTAAGTTGAATGCACACATTGACAACCGTTCTGTTAGGTAGCTCCGTTTTGGTTTTAGAAGCAGAGAGTTCTCATTACAGCCTATACGCGCTTTCACTCAAGAATGTCCAAACACAGCTTTTAACAGAAAGGTGTTTCTACCTCCTGAATCTAAATGAAGATTTAACTCACTTAGCTGAACAAACGCAGAGCAGAGTAGAATGAAGGATACGTTTCTTCTGTGTTTTAGGTAGAGTTTGACTGCTATTTTGTTATATGCGGGAATACTGATGGAAATGCCTGTTTTGAGATTTCTCCACAGAAAGCGTTTCCAGAGTTTTTCTTCAACACACAAGTTTAACTCTGTAACTTGAATGTACACATTGATAACCTTTCTGTTAGGTAGCTCCGTTTTGGTTTTAGAAGCAGAGTTATTTTTACAGCATATACTCCAATTCACTCAGAAATGTCCAAACGCAGCTCTTACCAGAAACGTGTTTCCACCTCCTGAATCTAAAGGGAGATTTAACTCACTTAGCTGAACTAACGCACAACGGAGGAGATTGAAGGATACACTTCTTCTGTGTTCTGGCAGAGTTTTACTGCTATTTCTTTATATGCGGGAATGCTGCTGGAAATGCCTGTTTTGAGATTTCTCCATAGAAAGCGTTTCCAGACTTCTCTTTCAACACACGAGTTTAACTCTAAGTTGAATGCACACATTGACAACCGTTCTGTTAGGTAGCTCCGTTTTGGTTTTAGAAGCAGAGATTTCTCATTACAGCATATACTCCCATTTACTCAGGAATGTTCAAATGCAGCTCCTACCAGAAACGTGTTTCTAACTCCTGAATCTAAAGGAAGATTTAACTCACTAAGCTGAAAAAACGCAAAGAAGGGCAGATTGAAGGATAGGTTTCTTCTGTGTTTTAGGCAGAGTTTTACTGCTATTTTGTTATATGTGGGAATACTGCTGAAAATTCCTTTTTTTAGATTTCTCCTCAGATAGCTTTTGCAGACTTCCCCTTCATCACAGGAGTTTAACTCTGTGAGTTGAATGCTCACATTGACAACCGTTCTTTTAGGTAGCTCCGTTTTGGTTTTAGAAGCAGAGAATTCTAATTTCAACATATACACCCATTCACTCAGGAATGTCCAAACGCAGCTCTTACCAGAAACGTTTTTCTAACTCCTGAATCTAAAGGGAGATTTAACTCACTTAGCTGAACAAACGCACAGCAGAGAAGATTGAAGGATACGTTTATTCTGTGTTTTAGGCAGAGTTCTACTGCTATTTTGTTATATGCGAGAATACTTGCTGGAAATGCCTGTTTTGCGATTTCTTCACAGAAAGCGTTTCCAGACTTCCCCTTCAACACACGCGCTTAAGTCTGTAAGTTGAAAGCACACATTGACAACCGTTCTGTTAGGTAGCTCCGTTTTGGTTTTAGAAGCAGAGAGTTCTCATTACAGCATATACTCCCATTCACTCAGGAATGTCCAAACACAGCTCTTACCAGAAACGTGTTTCTAACTCCTTAATCTAAAGGGAGATTTAACTCACTTAGCTGAAAAAACGCAAAGAAGAGCAGATTGAAGGATAGGTTTCTTCTGTGTCTTAGGCAGAGTTTTACTGCTATTTTGTTATATGCGGGAAAACTGCTGAAAATGCCTGTTTTAAGATTTCTCCTCAGATAGCTTTTACAGACTTCCCCTTCATCACTGGAGTTTAACTCTGTGAGTTGAATGCTCACATTGACAACCGTTCTGTTAGGTAGCTCCGTTTTTCTTTTAGAAGCAGAGAATTCTAATTACAGCATATACACCCATTCACTCAGGAATGTCCAAACGCAGCTCTTACCAGAAACGTTTTTCTAACTCCTGAATCTAAAGGGAGATTTAACTCACTTAGCTGAACAAACGCACAGCAGAGCAGATTGAGGGATACGTTTCTTCTGTGTTTTAGGAAAAGTTTCACTGCTATTTCGTTATAGGCGGGAATACTGCTGGAAATGCCTGTTTTGAGATTTCTCCATGGAAAACGTTTCCAGATTTCTCTTTCAACACACGAGTTTAACTCTAAGTTGAATGCACACATTGACAACCGTTCTGTTAGGTAGCTCCGTTTTGGTTTTAGAAGCAGAGATTTCTCATTACAGCATATACTCCCATTTACTCGGGAATGTCCAAACGCAGCTCTTACCAGAAACGTGTTTCTAACTTCTGAATCTAAAGTGACATTAAACTCACTTTGCTGAACAAACGCACAGCAGAGCAGATTGAAGGATACGTTTCTTCTGTGTTTTAGGAAGAGTTTTAATGCTATTTCGTTTTATGAGGATACACTGCTTGAAATGCTTGTTTTGAGATTTCTCCACAGAAAGCGTTTCCAGACTTCCCCTTCAACCCACGAGTTTAACTCTGTAAGTTGAATGCAGAGATTGACAACCGTTCTGTAAGGTAGCGCCGTTTTGGTTTCAGAAGCAGAAAGTTATCATTACAGCAGATAATCCCATTCATTCAGAAATGTTCAAATGCAGCTCTTACCGGAAACGTGTTTCTACCTCCTGAATCTAAAGGGAGATTTAACTCACATAGTAGAACTAATGCACAGCAGAGCGGATTCAAGGATACACTTCTTCTGTGTTCTGGCAGAGTTTTACTGCTATTTCGTTATATGCGGAAATACTGCTGGAAATGCCTGTTTTGAGATTTCTCCTCAGAAAGCATTTCCAGACTTCCCCTTCAACACACGAGTTTAACACTATAAGTTGAATGCACACATTGACAACCGTTCGGTTAGGTAGCTAGCTCCGTTTTGCTTTTAGAAGTACAGAGTTCTCATTACAGCAGATAGTCCCATTCATTCAGAAATGTCCAAACGCAGCTCTTACCAGAAACGTGTTTCTAACTCCTGAATCTAAAGGGAGATTTAACTCACTTAGCTGAACAAAGGCATAGCAGAGCGGTTTGAAGGATACGTTT
The DNA here is from genome assembly GCA_004024885.1 of Saguinus imperator. Classification (NCBI taxonomy): domain Eukaryota; kingdom Metazoa; phylum Chordata; class Mammalia; order Primates; family Cebidae; genus Saguinus; species Saguinus imperator. The sequence goes on along the minus strand of PVHO010016003.1, from coordinate 2,174 downwards.
CTTCTGTGTTTTAGGCAGAGTTTTATTGCTATTTCCTTATATGTGGGAATACTGCTGGAAATGCCTGTTTTGAGATTTCTCCACAGAAAGAATTTCCAGACTTTCCCTTCAACACATGAGTTTAACTCTGTAAGTTGAATGCACACATTGACAACCGTTCTGTTAGGTAGCTCAGTTTTGGTTTTAGAAGCAGAGAGTTCTCATAACTGCATATACTCCCATTCACTCAGAAATGTTCCAACGCAGCTCTTACCAGAAATGTATTTCTAACTCCTGAATTTAAAAGGAGATTAAACTCACTTAGCTGAAAAAACGCACAGCAGAGCGGATTGAAGGATATGTTTTTTCTGTGTTTTAGGCAGAGTTTTACTGCCATTTCGTTATATGCGGGAATACTCTGAAAATGACTGTTTTGAGATTTCTCCACAGAAAGCATTTCCAGACTTCCCCTTCAACACAGGAGTTTAACTCTGTAAGTTGAATGCACACATTGACAACCGTTCTGTTAGGTAACGCCGTTTTGGTTTTAGAAGCAGAGAATTCTCATTACAGCATATACTCTCATTCACTCAGAAATGTCCAAATGCAGCTCTTACCAGAAATGTGTTTCTAACTCCTGAATCTAAAGGGAGATTTAACTCAGTTAGCTGAACAAATGCATAGCAGAGCAGATTGAAGGATACGTTTCTTCTGTGTTTTAGGCAGAGTTTTACTGCTATTTCGTTATATGTGGGAATACTACTGGAAATGCCTGTTTTGAGATTTCTACACAGAAAGCGTTTCCAGACTTAAAGAGAAACCAAGATTAGAGAAAAAAGCACAAAAAGAATGAACAAAATCTCCAAGAAATGTGAGACTATGTGAAGACACTTAATCTACGTTTGATAGGTGTACCAGAATGTGATGAAGAGAATGAATCCAAGCTGGAAAATTCTCTTCATGATATTATCCAGAAAAACTTCCCTAACCTAGGAAGGCAGGCCAATACTCATCTCCAGGAAATACAGAGAACACCACAAAGATATTCTGCAAGAAGAGCAACCCCAAGGCACATAATTGTGAGATTCACCAGGGTTGAAATGAAGAAGAAAATACTGAGGGCAGTCAGACAGAAGGGTGTGGTCACCCACAAATGGAAGCCTATCAGACTCACAGCAGATTTCTCAGCAGAAACTCTACAGTCCAGAAGAGAGTGGGGGCCAATATTCAACATCCTGAAAGAAAAGAACTTTCAAACCAGTATTTCATATCCAACAAAACTGAGCTTCATAAGTGAAGAAAGAATAAAATATTTTGCCAAAAATCAAGTACTCAGAGATTTTGTCACCACCAGGCCTGTTTTACAAGAGTGCCTGAAAAAGGAACTACATATAGAAAGGAACAACCAGTACCAGCCATTATAAAAACATACCAAATGCTAAAGAGCATCAGCAAAATAAAGAATCTGCAACAATCAATGGACAAAACATCCAGCTAGCATCAAATGGCAGTATAAAACTCACACATAACAATATTAACCCTAAATGTAAATGGGCTAAATGCACCAAGAAAAGACACAGACTGGCAAATTGGATAAAAAAACGAAAACCCATCGGTGTGCTGTATCCAGGAAACCCATCTCACATGAAAGGATTCAAAAAGGCTCAAAATAAAGGGATGGAGGAAGATTTACTAAGCAAATGCAGAGCAAAACAAATCAGTAGTTGCAATTCTCAACTCTGATAAAATAGACTTTAAAGCAACAAAGTTGAAAAGAGACAAAGAAGGTGATTACATAATGGTAAAAGGATCGATACAACAAGAAGAGCTAATGATTCTTAATACATATGGACCCAATACAGGAGCACCCAGATATATAAGGCAAGTTCTTAATGACTTACAAAGAGACTTAGACTCCCACACAATAATAGTGGGAGACTTTAACCCTCCACTGTCAATAGCAGACAGATCAACCAGACAGAAAATTAACAAGATATCCAGGACTGGAACTCAGACCTGGAACAAGCAAACCTGATAGACATTTACAGAACTCTCCACCCCAAATCCACAGAATATACATTCTTCTCAGCACCACATCACACCTACTCCAAAATTGACCACATAATTGGAAGTAAAGCACTCCTCAGCAAATGCAAAACAACTGAAATCATAACAAACAGTCTCTCAGACCATAG